>CABHPH010129068.1:0-20321 GCA_902168325.1 Peromyscus nudipes | reverse complement strand
GTTCTCTCTTGTCTACCAAAGTAGGGAAAAGGAGTAAAAACCACAACAAATTGTCAGTGATATTTATCTAACTTTACCAAGAAGTACTCAATTAGCACCTGAAACTATTCATGAGGAGCCTGCTAGATTAAATTTTACTACAAGAGTGCCTAAACTCTAGGACACTAAAACTATGTGCAACATTCCACTGTACAATATTATAATCTAAGAGATTTTTGTTTTAGCAATATGCTGAGATTCTCAACCCAATTTTAATTTCCAATTATTAGAAATAGTTCTAACATTATTTAATTCCTGAGAATCCCCCCCAAATTTCAGCCAAAAATTAGTTCAAATTTCTGATGCAAATTCATAGCCTAGCAATCAAAGCAAGTCATGCTGTAGTTTTGGTAAAGTAAGATGTTCGATAACTGAGCAACAACAACAAGCTACATGCATGCTGCAGATAGCAAGGGAAGATGCACGGGAGACTGGATGGGAATGTGCTTGGTTGAAAACCCAGGGTGTGGCTCACACCTGTGCTTATCATTTTGGAGAATGTGTGTCCTAACAGTCCTTTCCAAGGGTTACAGAAATACTCTGTGAATTTTTGAATAACTAATACAAAAACACAGGGTGCCCAAGGTCTGGGAGCAAAAGTGAAAGGCAATGTTCTGAATCCCAAACTTGAAATCTGGTGACCCAAGCAGTCTTGCAGGATGGCATTTCCAGGCAGATGCGCCACAGAAATGAGTGTGCTCCTCCCAAGGAATGTATGTATGCTTGGGAAAGCATTCACTAAAGTGCCTCCTCCTAAAATTTGGTTCTGATCTTGGTAAAGTGTTTTGTTCATGTGAATAAACTGATTTTGTGGTTTTTAATTTTTTTTTCCATTTCTAGGTATCAGTAAACCTTACACAAGTCTAAATCCAACTCATCAAACATAAAACACCTTAACACCAAAGCTCTAATTATCTAATAATGCTAATCTATGGGAGGAAAAGTATGTATCTACTAAAGATACACGTATTTTTGAATTTAAAAGTCTTAAAAACCATGAAGTCATTATTATTCGATGCATGTATCTTCAGTGGATCATCTGTGCACTAAAGAATCAACTCGTAACCAGCACTGTAAGAAGCTGAATTGAGAACGTGTACAGGAGAGCCTAAACTTGAGCAGTCCTTCCTCCTTAAATACAGATATAAAATCATAAAACAGCCACACGAGGACTGCTAACAGCAGAGAAGCTCCGGAGTTTAGGATACAAAGCAACCCCTCTAAACAACAAAGGAAGGTCCTGTTGCAAGTATTTGAAGACATTTCTCAAGGACTGGGGGCAAACGGTCTGACACTTTGCTGCGGGTATGCATTTCTACATGGCTCTCAGAAAAGTCAAACTTTAGAACTCAGGAGAGAGAGGCAAACCACTGAAAAATTGGGCATTTTGAAGACCTGTAACGCCAACAAAATACTTTGTATTCCAATCATCTAAGACTCACAGACACAATGGAAAAATGGTACCTATACTAGGTCATATCAAGAATTTGTTTTTCCTGGGTTTAATTTCAAATGTCTTGTTGTGTGCTCAAGAATCTACACATCACGTGACATGAATTACAGGGAATTGATACTCTTAAAAGCACTGGCTGAACCCTGTGTAGATAACCTGCCTTAACTGCATCCTATTTATTTTCTGTTAACTGCAAACCTAGAAGGGTAGAATGTCCCAGCCCTCCTGTCACAGTTTCCCAGGAAAATATGTGTGAATTTCTCTTGTTACCTGCTTAATCCCTCAGGGAAGAAGAAAGCACATTTAAAGCTAGTGGAAGCTTAACACCTGCCACCTCCTCAGATTCACAGGGCAAAATTGTGCTCTATGAATTTGTCTTTCTTTCTTTCTTGGCTTCTTTTCCGAATTTATGTTTTCTTTTCTGAACACTAGACTTTTACCTAATAATTTACATGATAGCTTTATGAAGAAAACACAAAGAACATTCCTAAACTAACAAAATGACTCACTAGCAAGATGGCCCCATCCACCCTCAAAATATCGATGATCATACCATTGTTTACCCAGCTTTCCCCGCCATATACTTACCTGTGCAACTTCTTTCAACATTTGCTACTCTGGGGATTGGAAAGCTCAGAGCTGGAGGCTGAAGTGAAGAAGGAAAGGTTGGAGGGTGAGCCATGGCACCAGCCCCACACTAGGAGCTCCCCTGAGATATTACAGCAGGGTTGACACCATAGCTCTGAAGTTCAAACTCCAGCAAACGATAAGAAAGGAGTCCAACCAGAACATGATAAACGATGGGATTCTTCTGCTCTTTGAAAAATAAGGAAATCATGCTATAAAGATATGAATGTCCAGTTTCAACATTATGACTCCCTGTTTATCTCTTCATATTACCCAACCCCAGAATCATCTTTCAGACTGCTTCAAAATGCTAATTAAAACAACCAAAAAAGGGCAAAGCTCTGAAGCATCTTGCACACTTTGCAGGAATATGCGAGGATAGGGCTTACCTGGCCTTCATGAAAACATGTTAGCAAAGTATGTTCAAATATGCTGCCTATCCGATAATTCCTTGCACACTCTTGTTCTCCTGCGTACTCAACCTTAACTCTACCCTCTCCCCATGTTAACACCATCAATCAACAGAAGGGAAGTTGGATTACACAGCTCTAACTCCTGCAAATGGACCAGTGAACTGTTTAAAAAGAGAACTTTTGGTTTAAGTGTATTTCTTGGGAAGAAATTAATTCAAGTGTTCTATATTGATTAAAAAAATAAGGACCTGTCCATCAGCAATTCACTTTAATCAAATCAAATGATAAATTTTGTAAGGATGTTTTAGGGTGGGTGAGGTGGCACACACCTGTAATCCCAGCACTTGAGGGCTGACATAGGAGGATCACTGTGAGTTTGACAACAGCCTGGGAATCTGCCTTAAGGAGGATTTTTAAAACAATCTGATGATGGGAGGTGAGGTGGTTAAATAAAATATTAAATTTACTCACTTTGGGAGAAAAGGCAGTGCTAGAGACTGAACTCAGGGTCTTGCACATGCTAAGACAAATGCTTTATCTCTGAACTATACCCTGAACTATATATACATTGAACTATTATATTACATTTACAAAATGTGAGTACTTGTTTAATATTTAAAAGCTAAATGATTTAGATTTTATACTTAAGCTATTTCAAAACAATATTCAATAATATGGATATCACTGAAGACTATATTATTTTAAATTCTCATACAAAAAATACATATAGCTGTATCAGAATGGTGCAGTTAAAATCAGAGTATTCTTTCAATAGGGGAAGACAGTTTAAAATGCATCTAAATATTTGGTCACATAAATTAATTTAGCAAATGTTTATGCAATATCTACTATGCCAAGTTCTAGATGATGCGAACCACACTTTAGAATTTTCTCTACAGAACAGAGGAACATTATAACTAAAAGGCAGTAGAGACATTTTAAAGTGGCTTCCTGCACCACCACCAAGGGCTCCTCACTTCTTAGCCTCTCTTTCGTTAGCTCTACTTCCTTTGCTCCCATTTTCCTCCTTACTGGTTCCTGCTACACTGGCCTCCTTGCTGGTCCTCACATACACCAGGGACAGTCCCGTTTAAAGGCCTTGGTTCCTGTTAGGTCCTCCATCTCAGCTGTTCAACCATTTCTCTGTCTACTTACATTTAATTTTGCACTTAATTAATATTTCCCTGTCTACTTACATTTATTTGTTTTTAACTGGAGACTTTACCTAGTCCTTCTGTCTTTCGTGACATCAATGTCATGTCACATACACTGAAGAATGTCTCAATTTTGGTTTGCATGTTTTTTCAGACTGAAATTATGCAGTTGAACACTGTATTACCACAAGTGTTATGCCTTTCTCAAGTTCATTACATGTACTTCATGTATTTCCAGTATGTGAGTGTATATGATGCTGTATTTATTCTAGGTGGCACTAGCCTTGAACTTAGTTAAGTTGGTACATCCGCCAGTTTTCCCTACTGGAAGTTACAACTTCTGCCTTTTAGAATAATGATGTTTTCATGTCGGACGAGCCAGGAAGTCATGACATTGATCAATAGGTGCTTTCTTTGTATCTGAAGGCTGCTTTGCACTTAAAGCAAACAAATCTTGAGGTGAAATTAAAAGAGTAGACTGCAACCATACTGGAGACAGATAGGAAGAGAGGCACTTACTCTCACATAGTTTTTCAGCTTTACCTTTGGATCATAACTTCAAATATTTAAGGCATACAGGAAGAACATCCTAATGATGACAACGACATTTGAGAGAGGGATTACCAACTACTGATGGCATGCATCCAGACACTGCTGCAGCACTTACTGCTGCGGTGTTCTATGGCAATCCGCTCTTCCCTCGTTCCTTCCACATTTCTTACATTAAATACTTTAACAAAGTAAATCTTCAGAAGACCACACTCTTCAATTTGAACAGTGTCAATGACTACGTAATCACTCAACATGACATCAGAAGATAAGAATTCAAGGTTCTTCAAACTCAAGGTTCTTATTCTACCCATCACATTTTTAGGGAATTATCACAGTGCTCTTACCCTGGCAGGTTTTAAAACTTAATATGCTAAATATTGGTCCCACACAGGGCCTTTATGTTTTTTCTTTGAGAAAAATGTAACATCAGATTTTCATTAAAAATGGTAACTTCAAGTAGGAGAAAGAATGACAACTGTTTATGGACCTATTAGACACTAGAAAAAATGGAGAGGGTGAATTCAAAGGAAATGATCTGGTTTTGTGCTTTTGGTCAAATAGATCAGAGCATGATAACTTATAATTTATTTATTGATCTGTATTGTTTTGTTCCAATGATATTTTGTAAGTGCTCAGCTCTGGTATGATGGCTTTGTCTTGCATATTATACAGTGTCTTTTCCAACAGAAAGCATCCAAGCTGATGTAAGTATTAACACAGAATCTATTATTCTCACTATTCAGAATGATTCATCTATTTTCTCAACTAATTTACCATTTCAAAGAATGAAACTTTAAAACTTCTGGTCCAACCAAGATGGACTAGTAGCAAGAATCTCTTCTCCCAAGACAACTAAAAACTGGATAAAATACAGAGGCAAACAGATTGGTAGTTCAAGGCCTGCTCGGGCCATACAGTAAGACCCTGTCTTAAAAAAAAAAAAAACTGAGAGGGGAAGCTATATTCACAACAGTTCTCAGGTATGGAGCACAGTAACTGCCCTCACTGACTGACTGACTGACTGAGTGAGTTCTCCAGCTGTGATGGAGGAAAGCTGAGGCCTTGGAGCTCAGTCAGGAAGTTCTTAGAACCTGAAGTAAACAGCCCAGAAAGCTAGCTAGACAGGAGCTGCACAGGGAAACAGCTCAGGAGAGCTGGAGAAGGGCCCAGAGTGCAGTACTGACCAGCAAGGAAACAGTGGGGGAGAGAACCACCTGACAAGAACCAAGAACCTGATCCTAAAGGCTACCCTGAAATACACAGCATTCATGTTCCCAGAAGCCAGAGCAGAAAAACACTGGAATTCAAGGGAAGAGTAAAGTACTCAGAAAAACACTAGCTTAGTAGCTGAAGAAAACTGGCCCTACCTAAAAGCTATTGTTTCTCTTCAATGAAATTTTTTAAAAAAGAAAAAGGGCAGAAGCAGAGGCAGAAACAAGAGAAAGATCTCACAAGGATCAAATGTTTCTTAACTCCACCCCCAGGAAACCTCAAGAACGTTAACACAAATGCTAAATAATATATAAGACAGCAAAATAAAACTACCAAGGACCAAAAAAAAAAAAAAAAAAAAATAGACTATGCAAAGGAGCAGTAAACTAAGAGTAGCTCTAACATGTAGGAAACTCCAGTTATCGACAGAAACGTCCTCTTGATTGACATGACACATGGCAGAGCGAGTGGACAGTGACAATACAATCAGATGCTATGGGCAAAGAAGGCAGAAAAGCAACCACCATGGTGAGTCAGAACACGGAGATGCGGAGATCACAGACTACTTAACAGAACGGGGGTGGGGGGTGGGTGGCAGAAGAACAGAGCAGGGACTCAGTAAATGGAGTGAGATTCTCGGGCAGCTCTGCATGTATGTACTGAGTCCCATGAAACAAAGCACAGAAGACATTTGAAGGAAAAAAAAAAAAAAAAGAAAGAAAAAAAAGACAATTTGATAAAACCTACAAATGAACACAACTTCCAAACACGGGAGTCATGAAGAAAATTATGCCATAATCAAAACCATACATTAAAGATTTATCATAATAAGTTAAAGGCCAACCTGTTCTACAGAGTGAGTTCCAGGATAGCCAGGGCTGTTACACAGAGAAACCCTGTCTCAAAACCAAACAAAACAAAAAACAATAACAAAAAAATTATCATACTAAAACAAAAAGTCTTAATCCTTAGTAGTAGTCAAAGAGAGATACACACAGGCAACTAAAGTTAACAATCGCTGCAGACTGTTCACTGGAGTAAGTTATAAGACAGTGGAGCCCCATTCTAAACCACTGTTTGACTGGCAGATTGATTGGGTCATCCAGTACAGGCACACCTAACACTCTCCATCTGCCTGCTGCAGTCCCAAACACTGGGATTATAGGTCTGTACCACTATGGCTAGCTAGTATACTATTTTTTTAAATTCTAAAAGAGAAACTACCAATTCTTAATTTCTTACTGAGCAAAAATGGTTTTTAAAATGAAGAAAAAATAAAAGACATTTTCACACACAAGAATCCTAACAGAATTCATCACCAACAGCTATATATTTAGAAGAAAAGCCTTTGGTAAACCTTTTAGTAAAGAAAATGACACCCCAATCAAAAACATGAAGAAAATGAAAAGAGAGAGGAAATGGGGAGGAAAAAAAGGGAAGAAAAAAATAGAAAGGGTAGAAAGTAAAGAAAAAAGAAAAGGCCATCAAAGTATCAAATTATGGGTGATATTAGAAAAGCAGAAAACCCACGATTACTCCTCCTCCAAACAACAAAAAATGGAAGTATGTAACAGATGTAAGGGAAAGTGTTCCTTCCCTTAGGAAGGGAAATTTTAGTCAGACCTAGAAAACAAACACGCATGTATGGCAGTACAACAGAGCACTGAAAAACAAAAATGTTCCACTGAGTCACAAGAGCACTCCAGGAACCACTCTACTTACTCAGTGCGCTGACCACATGTGCAGCAGTACTCTCAGGTGGAATACACCAACAAAGAGTGGAGATTAATGTACTGCTGAGCATGGAAGGGAACAGGAAAATACAGTACCCAAAGCACTCTGAGTACATGAATAACTTGTATCATACTAACTACATTCTCCAGCCACAAAGGGATTTCAGGAGAAACCAACATAAAATAACAAGAACAGTTTGCTGCAAATCTGCGGCCAGCTGGGCTCTACAGTGATATCCTGCATCAAAGACCACACAGACACCTTAAGAAAGAATTGCACAAGACAGACAGGAGCGGGGAGGGAGCAGGGAAAAAATGAAATATCCTGGGAACGGTTTCTTTACCCCATCATAGAGTATCAATAAAACAATCGCCATGCCAACACCCTATTTAATGGTGACAACCTAACGCTCTCCCTGTAAGGTAAGTCACAAGAAAAAGACTACTACTCCTCAACAATTTCTTTTCAAAAGTTTATCAGAAACACTCGTCAATTTAGACATGCTAGTCACAAAATAAAACTATCATTTCAAATGATTCTTGGTATGGAAACACACCCAAAAAAAAAAAAAAAAAAAAAAAAAAAACCAGAAAAGAAACTACTAATGAATTACAAGAATAAAAGTTTTGCAATAGTAATGGTTATAAAACTCAATTTGAGCCAGGCAGTGGTGGCGCACACCTTTAATCCCAGCACTGAGGAGGCAGAGGCAGGTGGATCTCTGTGAGTTCGAGCCCAGCCTGGTCTACAAAGCGAGTTCCAGGAAAGGCGCAAAGCTACACAGAGAAACCCTGTCTTGAAAAAACAAAAACAAAAACTCAATTTGGAAAAAAAAAAAAAAAACAGCTATTTTAATACCAACACCTATACAATATGCTCCTTTAATGTATCATTTATAACCACAAATCAAAGTATTTAGGTGCAAATATGAGTGAATTTAAAAGTCTGTTTAAAAGGTAAGAATTAGAGAAAAATACAGACTATCCCAATACATGAATCCAGATTGGTAGAAAACTATAAAAGGATCATCCTCTCCAACCAAAAACAAAGTCAATACAATTTCACTCATAAACTCGGGAGATTTTCTTAGTTGGAAGAGAGTCTTTAAAAGATTCAAAATGTGTCAACAGACTAACACCAAGGTTAAAGACATAAATATCAAACATAAAGCTATGGCAGTTTAAAACAGAACAGCATTGTATAGCCATGGACAAGCTTATCAGAACACAGAAGTAACAGAACACAGAGAAGAAACAGCATGAGCTTCTTTGAACAGAGACAGCTAGCTACACCGGTTAGTTAAGGAGGACGATGGGGAGAGAGGATACTGGACTCCTTCCTAACTCAGACCTTACAATCCATTTCAGATAGGTTTCAAGTTAAACAGGAAAAGCAGAATTTAAAATCTTTAGAAGACTATGTGAAAATATCTTTAATCTCAATAGGGACATGTCTTGAATACTATTTCAATGAATTATGACATTATCGAACATCTGACTAATACTAATTGTATGGATGAAACTCAAAATTAGTATACTCTCAAACATACTCCTCAAAGACCACCTGGGAGTTGACAATTGAAGACAATTAGAGTATTACTTTATCAGATAACTTCCCTAGCTTCATACAGTCCCCTCTTTTATTATTTTCATTCAATGTCTAAAAATCCACGGCTGTTCTCTGGGGTATCCCTGGCTCTGTTCTCCTCTCCCATTTCCATCTGGACCCTCCCTCCAGTGTCTGCTGCTACGCACTGCACTTTCTTGATGGCATTCTTTAGAGGCAGGGAGCACCTGCAGATTCCTCTCACAGGAATTAATGGGGTCTCTTACAGTCATCTAATGACTTTAGCAAAAGCTCTACTCTGATTTCAAACTAGCTAATCATACTAACCAGAGAACATCTGCTGAATGCTCGGAGTGTTTCTATCCCATCAACATTGAATTGCTTCTACAAAAATAGATAAACGGAGGATTTCTGTTTTCACCTACTTTCATTCTGGGGTTCCCAAGAACACCATCTCACCAATTTTATTACAACAAACATGTTAATAGGTTTTAGTTTGGCTATATAGTTGTTTTATTTTAATATGGGAGTTCAGAAAAATCCAAAAACAAATAAATGAAGCTGCAATCATTGATATCAGCATCATCAAAGACAACTGTGCTTGCTTTTATATTTTATCTGGCTCACAGAAGTATTTGTATGAGTAATTTCAAATTTAATAATGAATACATTCCATATTCACAGTTGAGGCAAAGCAGTTGCTTTGTTCTGAAGAAAACAGTTATTTTTCATGTAAAGCCTTGGGCCTAAAACCCTAAAAGGAGGCCATAGTCACAAAATGAATACAAGGTGTGCCACCAGATACTTTTCAATCTTTGGAAAACAAGATGTATCTTGTTTTTAACTACATTTAAACTACCACTGCAGGACATTTGGCTAACAGATTTACTTAGCAGAATTTTTTGGTCTTAAGGGACCTACAATAAAACAAACACACACACCACCCAAGACACTAAGGGTGTGTGTGTGTGTGTGTGTGTGTGTGTAAACCGTGAGTTTTATTACAAGTGAACAAGTTCTCTACAAAACAAACGTCATGGGCAGTTGAGATGGCTCAGTGGGAAAAGACACTTGCCACAGAGCCTGATTCAATAACCAGGACCCACATGATAGAAGGAGAGAACCAACTCCACCAAGTCGTCCTCTGACCTCCGCCACGTATGCTGTGTGTGTGCACATGAAACAAACACACAGAAATAAACATCACAGAACAGTTAAAGAAAACAACCAGGATGTCGTTTTCTGATTTCAGAAGAAAAAGTTTGTATGTAACACAAAGGAAAGCTAGCATAATGTAACAGTGAACCAACCTGTGAGGAACTTGGGAATTCATTTAACCTGATGTCAGTTGGTCAAGGAAACAGGGAAAAGAGACAGGAGGCCAAATAAAATACCAAGCTTTACTTAAAAATTTTAGGTTATAAATTCCAAGTAACTTCTCCTGCTGAAAGTGTGACTGTGGCACACAGAGAAGGATCACACTACCATTATTATTAGTATTATTCTGAACCACCTCGGTTAGCAGCTGTAATCTGCGAAAGAACCAAACAGAAAGTCCTCATTTCGAGTTTTAGCCCACTCCACTGCTTTGTATCTCTGTCTGGGACAATAATTAGGGCCCTTTGTTGTCAAGATTTTCAAGAGCAAAGAGAATACTGTGACCCAGTTCACTAGATTTAGTCTTTGTTTTGTAATTAATTTTTCCATCTGCTTACTGTTGTTCGCCTTCATTCTACACCAAAGAGCAACAAGGACTAAAACCTACCTCCATCATTCTAGGCACTAGATCTGACCAATTTCAGCCATTAACTACTCATACAGTTCCCACAGATTTTATTCCAAGGGCTCTCTCAGCCGTTGCTTAGCTTTCAGATTTTACACATTTGAAGACGCACAGACGTTAATGTCTCTAAACACATTCGAGAGTACCAGGTACAAGCTGGCTGGCACAGTTATGACTCTAAGACACCATCAACTAACTGTAGATGCATTTGGACTGCAGAAAATTTTTCAATGCTAACTTATAAAAATGAAAAGGAGAAGCCGGGCGTTGGTGGTGCACGCCTTTAATCCCAGCACTCGGGAGGCAGAGGCAGGCAGATCTCTGTGAGTTCGAGGCCAGCCTGGGCTACCAAGTGAGTTCCAGGAAAGGCGCAAAGCTACACAGGGAACCCTTGTCTCGAAAAACCATTAAAAAAAAAAAAAAAAGAAAAGGGGTACTTCCACTGGGCATGGTGGCACACACTTTTAATCCCCAGCACTTGAGAGGCAGAGGGAGGTGGATCTCTATGAGTTCAAGGACAGGGCAAGTTCCAGGACAGCTAGGGCTACACAGAGAAACTGTCTTAAAATTTCAAAAGAGGGGAAAAAAGGAAAAGGGGTACTTCCGTTGCCTATTTATACTTTAACTTTGTTGCAGTATAAAATGTTAATCAGTATAGAGCAATACCTAAAATTTACCAAATAGAAACACACCTACCTACCTGTTTATGTGTTTAATAATTAGGTTAATTTGTATGTTCTATTACACTGTCAAGTGCTGAGTATTTAACTTGGGAAAGTGTCTGGGGTTTAGGTAGGCTGAAAGTTCGTTTTTCCTACACAAAACAATGGAATTTAAGGCATAATTTGTCAAAACATATGAAAACTACATACATAATAAAAATACATATAAAAAACAACGAAACACTAAACTCTAATTAATTATTACTTCTGGAAAAAAACAAGAAATGAGATATGGCAGTATCTCCATAAGTATAATAAGCAAGTCGAAAATACACATTTGCTTAAAAAAACAAAAAAACAAAACAAAACAAAAAACCCAAAGAGCAGCAAATTATTACATTTGCATTTTACTCACTAGGAACCACAGCAAACAATAAGAAAAAAGTTATGAAGATGAACTTTCACATTGGACTTTGTGTTTTCTTCAACATTTATATGTGGAACAAATTATTTTTATAGCTAAAAGATAAATGAAAGAAGGTTCCATTCATAGTAAGCATGTTGGGAACACCACTGGTTGATATCCAGCCTATTTCCCTGTTTCTTCCTTTCAGTTTTTCACTGTAACTCCTCAAGCAGTACGCACTGAACATCTCCATACAGCAGGTGCCACACCAGGTACTGACAGTACCAAAGTAAAGAGGCCGGCTCCAGTGGTCCACACGCACATTACATGCAGAAGCACTGTCTTGCAGTTTTGTGCAACAGTAGAAACAATCTAATGCGCAGCATTTGCTACATTAGCCACTAGCAGATGTATATACTGGGCGTTTAAAATGTGGTTGGCCTGGCTGCTAAACTAAACTGTTAGTGTCATTTAACTGAAATGAGTTTCAGTAGCCATTTGTGGCTACTGTCTAGAGCACTGCACAGGAAACGTACACAGGAAACTGGAGGACAACAGATGGCTGTTCTGGGCCAAGGTGAACACTAACCTACAAGCATGGAAGATTTGAGGGCAATAGGAAAACATTACAGGACATGAGCCCATTACAGGACAGCTTCTGGAAAAATGGAAAGCAAATTCCTTAGTCATGAATAAAGGCCATCAATCCATGAGAGAGCCAGATAATTAAAGCCTGGGGCCCAAGGTACAAGGAGAGTCACAGCAGCTTTGAATTACTAAATAGACAAACCCAGCAAGGCAGGTAGGGAAGAGGTACTAAGGGAATAAAATCATGTGCAGAAACAGGACGAGGAAAACTCAACTAGGTGTCATGTTTCGAGCTGGACTATGAGAGAAAGCCACTGATGAGCCAAGGTGGTAATTAAGATGACTTAGATTTAGACATGCTCACAGCTATGGTAAAATTAGTGTAAAATACAGAAGGTAAAATTGCAGAAAAAATTTAAAAAACTGACATAATATCCACTTTCTTATAAAAAGCTTGACAACCCTTCTCAAATGAATGAACTATGAATAAATTGCTTTCCTAAACTAACTTATTTATGCGAACAAACTTTATCTACTATGTTCAAATACTTAACTGAACTCATTGACAAAAACATACAAAGTAGATATTACTACAAAAATCAGTACTTTGACTTACGTGTAACTCAAAGGCATTATAAGGTCTATATGGAAATGAGAATTAGAGAAATAGTCTTCCTGTTAATCTCAAATATTAGGCTATTATCAGGATGCTCAGAGAATCACACAAACCCCAAAACCGAAAGCTCTCAAGTCAATGAAGAGTCATGCAGACACAGCGAGTCTACTTGAACAATGATCTCAAGTCAATGAAGAGTCATGCAGACACAGCGAGTCTACTCCAACAAGGAAAACAAGGCGACTCCTATAGAGCAAAACTTGATAGACTCCAACCTGGCTCCATCTTAGACCACACAAACCCCTAAGAGTTACTAAAAAACACAGTTTTTACTTCGGTGACTCAACATTCTCTGACTATCGCATATACTCTTAATAAATTCAGCTGGATGCTAGATATGAAACCATGCTTCCATACATAGGTTCTTTTCAGAGGGGCTTCAAAAGCAAAATAATTTTACAATTCAGACTTAAACAACTATTTCCAAAGACATTACAAGTACACTGGACAACACTGTGTAGCAATAAAAGGTAACGGGAAAATATATTCAGTCGGCAAAAGCCTAACCAATGCATTTTCCAGGCAAGCTTAAAAACTTGTGGAATAAAGTACTTTTAGAGTAGTACAAGCAAAAGTAAGGAACTCTATTCATGTGCAAAATATAACTAATTTATTCCTTTTATAAGTATAAATTCTGGAATTGTATATGAATATGGTTCCATGACATGAATTAGCTGTAAGGTGTAAATCAAACAAAAGTTCTATATTCACACTTTGCAAAGAGGATTGTAAGCCTCAATGCTACATTACTGAGAATCACAATATTCTTCAAGTAATTTAACAAAACCTAACAAAAGATGCAAAAGCCCAAGAAGTGTGACTAATAAAAATCTCGCAAGCTGTTGGAAGTGGTTTCAAGTACAAATAATTAGCAAAACCTAGTCAAGTCTGTGAGGACAAATCAGAAAAGAGAGGTTATAGGGAGAACTGACTTAGTAGTCTCAGCTTACTCTGCTTATTAAAATAATAACAATCTGGCCAAAAACTTCATCTATCAAGTTAGGTGAAAGCTCTAGGTCAGATGCAAAAGCATCTTTTTATGGGGATAGTGCTCCAAACCAGAACCCAAGTCTTTTAATCAAAGGCTCTTTGCTGACATACACCTTAAAAACTCACTTTCAGTTTTCTCCAGTGTTCCCTTGCCTCAAAGCAGGGAAACAAAGGCTTGATTTCACTCAACAAATGACTAGTGCCTGAGTGCGGAGCTGTCAAAGCTGGTTTATCACTGAGTCTTACGGTCCCCAAGGACTGAAACTCCTGAGGTGAGAGGGAGCAAAGGGCTGAATACAGATCTGTACAGGAATCTAACAGTTCATCTCTACAGGAACTTTATTCAGTATTTAACATTATTTCACACTTCAAACTGGAGTCACTATCAAATGAAATAAAACAAGTTTCATTTAAACTTAATTTAAAATGTTATTCTTTTTTTTAAATCAGTACAATAACACTATCTTTAAAATTCACCTTCTTTGAAAGCGCAGAAGAAATAGGAATGTTACATTTCCACTATCTTTTGAGCATCCCTACGTAATTATATAAACGATGTTAGTGTTAAATAAGTAAGGAAACAGAATCTGATGATGTAAGGACAGCAAATCAGTGACAAATTAAACAGGATCTGGGTCATCAGACATTCCTAGACTTCATTTGTATTTCTTCTATAACTTATCCAATGTTGTCTACGTTTCTCTAACACTCTATTATACAAAATATAACCCCAAACTTACATTTCATTCTTTCAGGAGTATATATAAAAATAATACTTTATGAACTACTGCCTTTGAACTCAGCCATAAAATCATACATTATATATCAAATAATCCTAAATGTTGGCATATGTGTCAGAAAATTTGTTCTGGTACTAAATATACATTGAAAATAATGTTTCACAATTATTTCAACTGTCAATTCCATTGTGTAATTTTTAAATTTTTCAGGAGGTGTATCCATTGTAATCGGCTAGTTCCCATCAAACACTACATTAAAACCGTTCAATGTAGATACAACAGAGGGGAAGGAAAAGCTCTTACCTGGTAGTTTCTTTTCTCAGACAACGTATGTCCATCAGTCCTCACCATAGAGTCGTGTCCTTTCCTCACAGTACTGGAGGCAATCAAACAGAACTGTCACTCAAGGGTCGTGTCACAGGAAGGACCGCCCACCAGTTCTCCCTCTAGAGTGGAATTATCCAAAAGCCATCAAAATTACTAACATGTAAATACATACAACATTAGCAAAAATATTCAACATGACATAAACTGCAAAGAGAACCAAATCAAGACGTAGCTGTCTTACACTTGACCCCACCTTTTCTCTCGGGTATTCAAGGCAGGCACTAGACTCTGAAGTAGAGATTGTCTCATATGAAAACTCCCCTCACATCTACTCCCACCATGTCAGTTATCAGACACTACACACAAGGAAGACACTTAAAAGTGAATGAAAATAAAGTTGACCGAAAAAACAAAAAAAAACAAAAAACTATCCCTAACTTTTTTTTTTTTTGGTCCTAAATGGTCTCTGGTTATTCTGAGGATATCCAGTTAACTCAGATTCAGTCATTAAACTAGATGCCCCCACTCCAATGCCTATACTTCAGTACTGGGAATGTAAGGATTTTATACAATGATTCATGTCACTCACAAAGCTTATTTTCACACTGTGAGATGTAAACACATCATAGTTTTAAGATCATTGTTAGATTAAAAACCCAATCTAATGTTCTATCATCGTCAACTCTAATGACGAAGAACAAATGCCTGCCTTTCAGCCCTCCAATTTCATGCACACTGCAATAGAATTCACTTTTTGGCATGGGGGGGGGTTAGTGATACTCATTTCTTAACCTGGGTAAAAAAGCATAAAATAAATATACACTCTGCATGTCAGATTTTAAAAAACAAATCGAAACTGAGATAAGAATTACCATAAATGTTATTTCAAAAATATATAATAAATTTCAAAGTTCAAAGATTCAAAGGTAGTTCTACAAAGAATGTATATGATACATTTTCAGGACAAATAGCTTTAGTAGTACAAAAAATTTACTCTTAGAAAGTAGTATATATAGCCACTGAACTAATAATGTTGCTATCCATTATAATTTTGCATTCAAATTTAAAACAACTGATTTTGATTATCATATAAAATGTACAATAGGACAAGATACTACAAGCATCTCATCTACAATCCATAAATAAGGTAAGGACTAGGGAGATGGTTCAGTGGGTAAGGCACCTGCCTTGCAAGCATGAGAACCTCAGTTTCCATCCCCAGAACCAGCCTTGGGTGGGGGAGGGCAGACAGACAGATCCCTGAAGCTCACTGGCCTGCCAACCAGCATATCCCAATCAGTGAGCTTCAGGCTCAGTGAGAGCAATTCCAACTGGGGAAGCTTCATGTGGCTCCTGAAGACACCTTCCACATTCGCACACCAAATATACTGCACACATAAACTAGCACCACACACAAACTCTTCAAATCTCTACATAAATTATATACATGCATATACATGTGTCTGTGTACGGGTCTGTGTTCATGGGAACTGTGCCCAAGAGGCTACATGAGGGTGTCAGGACCTGACACCCTGGAGCCTGAGTTACAGGGAGTTGTGTGGCTTGTGACATGGGTGATAGGGACCAAACCCAAGTCCTCTGAAAGAGCGGTAAGCACTTATAACCAATGAGCCATGTCCCAAGCTCAGAATTTAAAAACAAAACCAAACCAGTATTATTACAAAGGTTTACAAATATGTATCCATTACCTCTAAAACACAATCTGTTAAGATAATTTTTAAATGAAAAACTAACATTATTGAACAACATTCTACAAAGAATCAATATAATAAAGTCCATCTCCTAGCTCCTACTACATACACTAAAACAATTATGAAGTGGCTTTACTCAGTTTTGACCATCATACATGGTATGTGTTGGACTGAAATACTTTAAGATGATCAACTCTAAGCAAAAGCGTAAATACTAATTAGAAACTTTTTATGTGCTTTTAGAATAAAGAATGTCTCTCAAAAATAAGGATTTTAAAAATCATTATATAGTTACTGCTATAAATGTAGCCATCATTTAAACTGCTTGCATTTATTATTTAATTTATGCCATGCTTGAGACTGAACAAAGAGCCTTGCAAATGCTGGGTAAGGGCTATATCATAGTGCTATATTCCTGAGTCAGGAATTATAGTATTTTAAAGGAAAAATTACCAAGCAAACTGGATGTCCCATTAGGTTTGGTTGTCACCAAAGTAAATAAATATATAAATAAATAAGCACACGCTATAGTTCCTAAATGGTAATCTTGTTTTAATATTAGTGTATAATAGTATTAATAAAGTTTTAAGATAGGATCTATCTTAATGTATTCATGCTAACTGAATCCAGTGGACAATAGTCTAAAATTTGAGTGACTATATTTTATAGAAGACTGCTTTCCTCCAATATATTTTGTGTAAAATTCCATATAGTACACTTTCATATTATATAAATTTCATCAAACGATATATTTAAAATCTAAAATTAACAAGGTAATTTTTAATACCTTAATGCCACATAACTTTAACAGCACATCCTAATTATACAAAAAAAAGGACAATTAGGAATAAAATTTTATGTGCTAGGTAATACTTTAATAATAAAAATTAACATTTCATAAGTAAATTTTAAAAGAAAAATATTTACTTTGAAAGATGACAGATTTTATTTACTCTTTGCTTTCTTCTATATTTCAAGATTCTAACCAGGATAGGAACTAATAGTCTATATTAAAGGAGCATTTTCTCTTTTTAATAAAAAGGAGAACAAATTAAAGGTACTTTTTATATTCTTCTGAGCAAGTATGAAAGATGAGCATCTGTCACCACTGTCTTCCCTCCGTGTTGTATTAAATAAGACAATGAACGGTGCAGTGTGGTGGTAACTCACATGGGGGAATGCAATGAGGTGCGATAAATGAAGGAGGCCATTACGTCTATATGTACCTAAGATTGTCTGGAGAAAGAAGAAAACGAGCAACCAGGAACAGGAATGTCATTTCCCCAAAACAGGTTTATACACTGTTTTCCCACAAAGTCCTACAAATAGTTAAGTCATAACATAGTATGTATGTCGCAAACGACAATGAAATTTTCTCTTAAGCAGAGATATCTTCCATGAAATAAAGAAAAGACTAGCTTTATTTATCCACTTTAAATCAAACCAAATATACAAAATAGTAGTTTTGATATATGAACACCAGTCATTTCGGGTATCAGGAAAACAGAACTAATGAAATGAGCTCTCCGCTGCTCCCTGATCACTGTAGGAAGGAAGGGCTTTGCGGCTGATAGGAAAGGCAAAGTGGAAGCCAATCAGAGTTCAAGGTTCTTAACAGTCCAAACAAGTTCCAAGTCAGAAAGAGAAAACAAGGTAACTAGGATCTGCAGACCAAATAGACAGAAGGCTGCAGAAATGAAGAACTCCAAGGACCTGAACAGAGGATTCCTATTAAGGCTTACGCTGAGTAATGATTTGTATCAGAATGTGAAAAAGCTATAGTCTACAGAAGTCTTCTGAAAACTTAGGGGCAGTGGAAACAATCCTCAAAGCTCATGCTTACCCACCCAGAGCAGAAGATAATGAAGGAGAGTCTCAGCTAGCAAATCAAATAAGCTTTAGAAAAAGACTGGAGGGACATAAGAAAGCTTAAAACCAAGCTCAGAAAAGATTAGCCCAATTCTAAGTAACACAACGTCACCTCAAACAGTCCCAACAATACATAAACCAACCCAAAGAACTAGCATAAAAGAACCCAACAATAAAAAAAGCAAGAACACACTAACTCATAGTAAGTTGAAATAGAGCAAAGGAAAGGAAATACAGCAATTAGACAAATGGTGGAATTATTAGGCAAAGATGTTAAAGCAAGTATCATTAACTATATTCTAGACTTTCAAATACACATGTCAACGCAAGGTCTGCCTGGTACTAGGACAAAATCCCTGACAGATACTTCAGTCTCAAAGGTTTCAGTTAAGCAATGCTAAAGCAGATGTCTAACTCTTAGGAGCCAAGAAGTAGAACAAAGAAGGGGCCAGAGCAAGACACACACTTGGAAGACTGGCCCCCAGTGACAACTACTACTTCCTCCAAATAGTTTCCTCCTCCTCTTACTATTTTTGAATCTAATATTGGATTAGATGATTATGAAGGACTGTCATAAGCTGATCATCTCAGGAAATGATTTCACAGTGGTCATCAAAGACAGGAGGAAGTTATACTTTACCAACCTTCTAGGCATCTCAATCAGTCAAGGTGACCATCAAAATTAAATATCAAACAAGGTTTGTCAGCACAAACAAATTTCTTTATGGTTACAATTTCTGTCTCTTTGCTTGGATGGCCTAGTAACAGATTATCATAAAATGATATAAAAAAAAAACACCAAAAAGTGAGTACACAAAACTGATAAAATCTAAGCTAGGTCAGCAGACCAGTTATGACAATTTCTGACATCAATAGTTGACTACAATTATGTAAGAACATACCCTTGGGGAAAGCTAGAATATAAGTATATGGAACATCACTGAGTTCATGATCAAAATTTGTATTTTTAAGGCTCAGCACGATCTTCTAAAAAGACAAATATAAAGAAAAATACAATTGGATAAACAGTAGATTATATGCAGCAAAAGAGAAGTTTAATGAACTTGAAGACAGGAAAAAAATCCCAAATGAAGATGGTTAAGAAAAGGCACTGGGAAGACAAGAACTGAAGGGATGGTACACTGTGTGCACTGTGAATTATCGTCAGTTAAGTCAGTGAACTGTGATGCTGGGTCAGAAGGCGAACTTTAATTTAACTACTGCTGCAGGAAGAGTAAGAAAGACAACGCCGGATTTTCTAATTTTGAAATGGAAAACATAAACTCACAGAGCCACGTTCAAAATCTTCCAAGGAGAATAATAATAAAATTACCATAATATTTCTGAATAAAATTGCAGAGAAAGTGTTAGAAGACTTATAGGGTGGGGAGCTGGCTAATGAATAACTTCTCATCAAGAACAATGCAAATCACGAGAATTACCCCAGCCCGTGTCCATCTCCAGTGGACTACACAGATCTTTCCTTCGGACGCCACACATTGCTTTATGCCAGCCCCGGACTCCAATAGGCATTTCCTGGAAACCCGCAGGCCCCTTCAGCCAACCAAACAGCTAGGCTACCTGCAGATCTTCACCTCTCCCTCCATTCCTCCATTCTCATCCCAGCTCTGTAGGAGACTTGCTGTGGCCTCTCCTCATCCTCTGAGCTCTGTAGTTTTTCTGTGTTCCCACAGCCATTCAGACCCAAGTAAACACACAGAGGTTTATATTAATTAAAACTGCTCGGCCATTAGCTCAGGCCTACCAGTGACTAGCTCTTACACTTAAACTCAGTCCATTTCTGTTAATCTATGTCGC
>CABHPH010129066.1:0-46452 GCA_902168325.1 Peromyscus nudipes | reverse complement strand
GGGAGAACCATGAAAGCCCAGACATTTGAACAAAATTTTGTGTATTACAGGCATTTTCCTTAGAAATATAGCTCTGGATATGTCAGAGCCTTAAAGTGATGGCTGAGCCAAAGGTTAAAAAAATTGCTGTTAATACCAGAGGGGAAGCAAACACAACAGAAGAAAAGTCTCCCTTTTGTGACCTTTTGTGACCTAAGAGGCACATTGCTAGCACATGTTTCCACTGAGAACTTGATATGGATTGACTGTTCCCTTCCAAAACTCTGAAACCACATTGGCATTTAAATGCCATTGTAACAGGATTGACAGGTGGGACCTTTAAGAAGTATTAAATGACAGATGTGCAGCCCTCATGAATGTATTAAGGCCTTCATGGGGAAATAGTTTAGCCATACCCTAACTCTTTCCCTGAGGTGCCTCCTTCCATGTCAGGAGTCAGCAAGAAGTCTCTCCAGATGACAACACCTTGACAGTGGACTTCCTACACTCCGGAATCAATATGAGCTAAAGAGATTTATATTCTATAGAAATTATCTAGTTAGTGGTATTTGGTAGTAGCAGGAAACAAAATCAGAAATCAAGCCCGGCATCCAAGCTTAGATTTATTATTCTGGCTCCCTTGCCATTTCCATATGAACTTTAGGACTAGCTCATTAATATCCGAAAAGTTAGAAAAGGGTTATGTTAAATCTTAGATTGATGTAGCAATAATTCCTGTCTTAAATGTGTTGTCCCAAACTGTGGATACTGACTGTTGATTCCTCCCAGTTGATTCAGATTTTATTTAATTTGCTGGAACTGCATTTTGTAGTTTTTGTGTGGAAAAGTCCTGTTTTTCTTTGTTACATTTATTAAGAGGCATATTATTCCCTTTGCCACATTGTCTGGGAATTATTTCTTAGTTTCATTTTGGAACTGCTCATTTCTGTCCTTTATAAAGACAGTTGTGAGCTAACTCTAAACGTCGTTGATCTTTCTAGTGGCCTTCAGTGGTTACTGAGCACTTTCTATATGCACAATCATATCATCCAGTAGAACAGATAATGTGGCTTTCTCCCTTCCAATCTGCATGCATTTTCCATCTCACTTACCTAACTGTCCTTCCCCAGTACTCTCTAGTCTAAAGCCACACATACCTGGTGTGAAGAGACACCTTTGTATTCTTTCTGCCTTAAAGGAAAACATTCACCTTCTTGCAGTTTGTGGTTGCCTATGATTTTTGTAGATGCCTTAGTTGCTCTGAGGGAGTTCTCTTCCAGTCATTAGTTTATTGGAGCAATAGCCAATCCTTATGTGTTTTATTTTTATATAAAATGAAAGTATTATGTAATATAGAAAAAATTGTAGGTTTTGAAACAATTTTAATAATTATTTATCATCTTCCTGGGTCAAAGTTGGATTTTTGAAGAATGATGATGGAGGAAGCATGCAGGGCTTTATTGAGAAGGAGAGAAACAGCAGGGCGAGGTCCCCAAAATGTGCTGCCAAATATCATTCTTTTATAGGCATAGATAATAGGATTAGTTATAATAGTGGACTAAGGACTATTATACTATAACATTTGGAAAATGGTATAGCGGTTATTTATTCATGTTGTAATTAAAGATAATTTTATTTTCTTCTTCCTCATTTTCCAAATTTACTTAAGAAATATAGTAGGTCCTGTTAACCTTTTGTTTTCCTTCAGGTGTATAGGAGAAATGGGAGTTACCCACCATGATTGCCACAGGAGGACAAAAGGCCGAGCTCAATGGTCTGACTTCCTGGTGGTTCTGATTGGTTGAGGAGTGAGGAAGACCAGGGTCCTTTCTGAAGGTTAGATGCACATACAGAGGAAGAGAAACCTTCCCATTTTCTGGGTTCTGTTGAGAGCCCTTGGCGTAGCCATGTTACAGAAAGCTTTTCAGTACAAGAGAGACTTGAAGTCCCTCTGTAGCCAAGGCAGAACTTGAATTCAAGATCCTCCTGCCTTAGCCTCCTGAATCGATGGGATTACAAACAGCAGAAATACTTCTATCACCTGAAATTTCCAAAATCAAAGTTGCTGAAGGGTTAAAAGAACCAATTGTCTTTTCTTCCCTTCCTGTTTATGCAGCACTTTGGTTACATTTGGCACTGATGGTCACATTCAGGCCACAAGTCACTCCCTTTCTCTCTCTCACCACAGCTTTGATAAAATTTCTGTGTGGCCCTACAAACAAGGGGAACCTACTCCCAGATGCTAAAATCTCTGTTGGTCCCAACTTTTCTTTACATTTAAAGATTCACTTAGAATAAGCAGGTCAGCTGGTTAAGGCCAAGGAGAGGTAAAAGGTGCCAGGACTGGGGGGCACATGTCTGTAAATCTCAGCAGTTGGAGGCTGAGGCAGGAGCATTGCAAGTGTAAGGCCAGGAGAAGAGGCACAAGAAAACCCCGTTTCAGAAAGACAAGAAGCAATAAAGGAGGGAGGGATGGAGAAAATCAGGGAAGAAGGGAAGGAGCAGGGAAGGGAGGGTCCACAACTTCTCTGGAGGATATTTGGAAAAGGTTTTCCACCTAGATCGAAGCTAACACTCTCCCGTCTTTGAACAGTTGGGTGAATACGTGATGCATGGAGCTGCAGCAGCTCTTTTGTGACTATGAAGGAATGAGCCTGTAGATAAGAGTGAACATGTAAACAATACCAGAGCAGAAAGATCTCTCACACAATAAAACCAATCAGTCCTGGAATGACCTAAACAAGCTTCACTTGTTAAAATATTGTGCAGACTGGCCCTCTGGAAGGGGGTCTCGATACTCTATGCTTACCACACTTCGAGTTCTGATATAGGGCTGTATTTTCTTAGAGGATGGGACACGTTATTCTAATTTGCATGAAAGTGCAGAAGTGGCATTTATAAATCATCGTTTACTTGAATGTTTTCTCCCCTCCAGTGAGAACACCTTAATTTATTATGCATTCCTCACATGTTCCTACAGCTTTCTGGTTAGATTATGTGTTGCCTGATAGTGAATTCCATGAGGGAAAAGACAATAGCTTATGAATCAATCCATTCTGTATGGCAGGCATATAAGCAGATGATAATTTTAAAATGCTTAATGACCAAGGAGTCTGCTGATTTTTACATTATCCAGTTAGCACCACCATATAATATGCATACAAGATGTCAAACATCTGGGCACATTAGAGCATCTGGATGAATGACTGAATATGTTTTCATCTTAATCGGGATGCTTTGGCATCAAGTAATCTAACCCTGAGGTTAGCCTGCAACACTCGGGGGCCCTCCTGCTTTTATTCTCAGATGTGGTGAGATGCAGAGCTGTCGCAGATGAGTGATGGCTACTCAGCATGTCATCCTAACTCCAGGGAATTTCCTTCAGCCAAGATTCCTTTGAAAGGTCTTCCCTTGTTCCAGATGTTGCATATATGACAAGATGTGTTGTAGCATGCTGTTGAAAGCACAGTCAGAAGAAAAGTCAGAGGAGGGAAATGGCAACAAAGCCAACATTCCTTCATGGAACCAGAGGCATAGGACAGCTGTCTAGGTATTAGCATAATTTGATGTCTTTTTCCTCTTTCTTTGCTTTTAAGCATATTGTCTCCATATCCAAGTCTCAGATTTGATTTGGTATTCTGTGACACTGTGAGCAATCTCTGAAGAAGGAGTGCCCCCAACAAGTGAGCCTTATTGAGTGAACAACATCTCATTTCTCGACTGTGCCTTAATTTATTTAATTAGTTTTCTGATACTGCTTACTTAGATTACTTTTGGTGTTTTGTTGCTAAGGTATATAATTTTTGCATATAATTTGACTGGTTTCTGAAGCCCTGGAGCAAGAATAATTGGGTCAAAGAGTATGGACTTTTTTTGAGGGACTTTGTTAGTTTTCTGTTGCCGAAATGACAAGTTAGAGCAGAAGCAATAGCTTCAAACAATGCTTGTTACTGATGTTGCAGTTCTGAAGGTTACAAGTCAGGTGGTGTTGGCTGTTTTCCCTGCTTTGACTCTCCCAAAAACTAAAATGAAGATGTGGGTAGGGTTGCCTCCCATCTAGAGACTGAGGGAAGTATTTCCAAGCTCTGATGCATTGCTAGCAGAATTCATTTCCACACAGCTATTGGAGTAGATCTTGTTTCCTTGTGGCTGTTGGCTAGGGCATTCCTTAGTGTTGGATCCTTCTCAGTCTGCCTTACTCCTCTGTTCTTAAAGGCTCAGGTTATTACACTAGATCCAGGTAACAATCTCCCCGATTTAAGACATACTTACAGCCTTAGTTCTAACAGCAAAATTCCTCTAGTCCTGTAGAGATGGAAAACCAAGGGGTGTGTGTGGGGGATCCTCTTAAGCTCAGGCATAGGATCTAGTAAGTTCCAGAATATTCTACAGCTGTTTTGACTACCTCTAGCATTGAATGAGAATTTCTGTTGCCTTCTACTCTTGCAAATTAGGAAAGCTGACCACATCTGACAGGTGAAGTGGTTTCTCTGTGTTTCAAATGTTCATTAGGTTGTTGATCAAAGTGAATTGTAAGGAGTGTTTTATAAAATGGTCAATCAGTGCAGTGTTCCAGGTAAAATAAATACATGCATTGAAGCACAAGTCCACATCTCATGCATCTACGTATGTATGGTTCATTTCTTCTCGGTTGTTTCTTGCTCCACAGCTTGCTTAGAGCTCTGAACTGAGGGCTGCCAAACCAGATGTCTAGCAGCTGAGTCAAGAAGTGAACACATTCGACAGTGTGAGGAGGTCACCAGGACTGTTGCCATCAATATGCTGGCATGGGTTTTGAGAAAACACCACAAAAACCTATCTTTGCTTTTGGCATCCTGTGCCAAATATGCCATAATGTCCTTCACAGATTATTTCACACACATATGCAAGCAAAATGATGCCAGATTCAGGTTATTTTCCAAATAGCGGATGTGAGACCCCCAAAATTTAAACTGCAGGATGACTGCAAAGGAAAAAAAGAACAAACATATGGAAAAACCACAGCACAGTGGGGCTTGCAGACTCTCATAAACTTGGTAAAATAAATACTTCCATTGAAGAAAAATCCCATACTTCATATTTATGGTCTGCTTTATGAAAAAAAAAATGCAATAGCATCCTGACACTCAATTCAGAGAGACAGAAAAAGTGTCAGGTCTTATCTACAGATGAGTTTCAGGAGCATTTGACTCTAATGCTTGGATTCGGTAACAAAGGCTACAATTTCAAAGCCTTTCCTGGCTTAAAATGGGCAAAGTGAATGGAAACTTGACTAAAGCTGTTAACATCAAACTCAGATGATAAATTGTCTGAAACCAGGGTTCCTAGCATAATGGTATTTTATGCATACATTGATTTGTTTTTTTACAATGGACAACGTATTATTGAAAGTAGCTCATGCATGGGTAGGACCATCCAACTCATTAATTTGATCTTCCAAAAAAAAAAAAAAAACCAAGATAACAGGAAAGTTCACAGGTTATTCTTGTGTATGTGAGTAATGATAGATGAGGGCTTCCAGAAAAATTTTCCATTTCTGGAATTGACTTCTAATTACACATTCAGCCTATGAAATTGTACACCTATTAATATCCATACTTTGCTGAATATAAAATTAAGTAAAAATATATTTAAAAAGAAGGTGCTGTGTAGTCAAAGGCATATTTAGAGCATTTTTAATATGGACAAGATCTTTGAACTTGCAAGTTGTCAATACTAGAGGTGACAAAACAATAATCTATATTTGAGGTTTAAACCCATAGATGTGTCTCACCCATCATTTTAAATAAAAGCATAAATTAGTTGTGAATCTTTGAAGATGGGAAATTTTCATCAAAATGCAAACTGTGAACTCCTTTTAAATATTTGGAAAACCTGAAATAGGCTTATATTGCCGCAGGGGGACAGTCTGGGGCAACAAACAAAACATCACCTCCTGTACAATAGTGTGAACAATAGTTCTCTTTATCCTAGTCTCCAGAACTTTCTGAGGAGACTGGCACTTTCTGTTACCTATCAGCCAATCAAGCAGAGAGTGCCATGAGGATAGGCTGGCAGTGCCTCACATCGACCGCCGTCCTGTGTGGGTTTGATGTGTGCTTTGTTTTTACAAAGAACCCAGTGAGGTCTGAGCTCGGTCATCCTCTAGTTAACTGTGCCAAGTACTAGTGGAGACTCTGAGTCACTAGCACTGTCTGATATGCACTTCAGACAGAGACACAGCCTTCCATTAGCTCTCCATCTGAAGACTCCAAGGCACTGCTTCTGAACAAGAGTGGAGGCAGGCATTCCCAATGAACCCAACACTTAAGTTTGGAAGAAGCATGACAAACAAAACTAGCATGTCCATCTTTTGTAGCTGTAATCCCAAGGGATGAGGTCCTTTTATTAATCACATCCCCAATCTCTAGGAAGCAATCGTCACTTACTAATGAAGTGTCAAGACTCGGAATGGGAATCAAGGACAGTCTGGGACGCCTGCCCTCACAGGTGCCTAAAGAAGAGGCAAAGTGAATTGAGTGACAAGAGTCAGCCTGCAAGACCTCTGCAGAAGGAACCAGTGAGTCCCATGACACACTCAGAGCTGAAATGGGTCCCGGCTTTTGGCAGGACCAGGAGGGCAATTAAAGCTCTGGGAGTGTGGGGATGACAACACACGTGTTGGTCATCAACATTCTGGCAACATCTTTTCCCAAACAATGCTTGTAGCTGATGTGTGAACAGGTCCCTGTGCCGTCTTGCTTACACAGTCAGTGGGTGTTGGAATTGAACAGATGTCTATGGAAGACTCTGGAAAAGTTTTCAAGTCAAATGAGTCCCAGAATTCACCAGAGTCTGCTAGATATTTTCAAGCTGATGACATTTTCAAAAGGAATCCACATGGTATTGGCATTCCTGTTCCATCTTGGTTTTTAAATGCTGTGGGTTTTAATATATGCCTTATACTTATATGGGCCAGCTGCATTTTAAGTCTAAACTGAGCTTTTTCTAGGTGGTAGTTTGGAAAATGAAGTAGCCTCTAGTAAGCCTCTCAAAATTCCAATTCTTCATGTGTACCTATTCTCTGAGAGCCATTACAGAGGGATCAGGAAAGAAGCTTCATATAAATAACACTCTGGGGCTGAATGTTATTTAACAGTTTAGGATAGAAGGGTCAAAACATGAGAGAAGTAAATAAAGCAGAATCGAGAACTGAGTCATAAGCCTGTCTCACAGCAAAAGTTAGTATTCATAATGAAGCCAGAAGTCCAAACCTTCCATTCAGTCAGAATTCCTTTTGAAAAGTGTGGCACTAAAAGAGTAAATCAAATAACAGAGGCCCCAGGAAAATAAACATGACCTCAGTACCCACAGAAAAAGTGAGGCCAGATGTTGGTGGCAGACTCTTTAATTCTCTCATTGGGGAAGTGCTCACCATCCAGGCAGCCTAGCCTAATCAGGGACCCAGGTACCAGCTTGAGATCTGGTCTTTAAAAACATGGTAGATAACTCCTGAGGTATGAGAAGCAAAGTTGACCTCTGACCTACACACCCCCAACTCCCATACTCCCCAACCCGCCATGCACCTGTACATAGGAATGTTGATGCACTCAAACACCATTTGCAATGTGTTAGCAAAATGATACATATATCTATGAAAACCAAAATCTACTCTGCTCTTAGACCCTCTCTCTACCCCCTTGATAGCATGTCTCATATTTTCCCACGAGTATTACCCCATTTCCTAGGTATTGGACATCATCCTATGCTCAAATGATCTGTTCACCATGTCTCCATCAGACTGTACACACTGGGAGTTGGTGGCACAGTGCTGTGTAAGGACAAGGCCATAGCTACTTGCAAGAGGCCATTGTTAGATTTTTCTGGAATTCTGTGAGCTGTTCATGACAAGTTGATAATACGCAGTCAACTCTGATGGCAGTGTTTACAAAGCTCCCACCACACTCAGGAGGGCCAGTTTTCAACACTTGCCACAACTCTCCCCTTCAAGAACCTTAGCCATCTATCTCACTGTCACACCTCCATTAGGTTTGGCATAAAGTAGATGTTTGGTAAATATTTATCAGAAGTATGAATGATGCTTGAATGAAAGTGTGAGTGAAGGTGTCTTTTTCTTTCAGATCATGACTTCTTATATTTCATTAGCAACTAAAAGAGGCAATGCCTCAGAAAAGACCTTGGATCCTATGAGAAGCTGACAATCTTTGGACCTTGGAAACAAGCAGTTCTGGATCCTAGCTGGGATTTGGGTCCCAGATCTGTCATTAGCAACCATGAGTCTTAGTTATCTTTGCTCTCTTAGTCTCTGAGCTGTGGTTCCTCCTTCTGTGAAAAGAAGCATTTAGCAGTATGATTTAGGACAGTGGTCCTAAGTCTACCCTTAGGGGTAGAATGACCCTTTCACAGGGGCCATTTAAGACCATAAGAAAACACAGATTTTTACATTATGATTCACAACAGTAGCAAAATTGCAATTGTGAAGTAGCAACAAAAATAATTGTATGGTTGGGGGTCATCACAACTTGAAGAACTATATTAAAGGGATCTCAGCATTAGGAAGGATGAGAACCACTGACTTAGGTGATATAATAAAATCAGTGTTTGAGAAGACATCAGCCTCTACAGATGTACAGCTTCTCAGCTGTGTTGCTTTCGTGGACTCATATCTTAAACAATACCCCATTTTCCTAGGCATTTCATATCATACGCTGTATTTAATATATTCAGAACACCCTGACTTTCCCTCATCTAATTGTTGAGAAATCGAGTTCTGGGGATCAAGTCGTTCCCTGTCTGGACGGCCCAAACCATCTCTAGTGCCTTGCACAGAGTCTGTCTATAGTGGTCTTTCTGTGAAATGTCCTCCCTAAGGTTCTATGCTGAAGACTTGGTCCCCTGGTGATGGTGCTGTGCCAGGAGGAGGTGGAACCTTTAGGAGTTGGAGCCCCACTGGATGAAGTGGGATGCTGGTGAGTGTCCTTGAAGGGTGTCTTGGTCCTGCCCCCTCTCCACTTTTACCTCCCTGGCTGCCATGAGGTAAACAATTTTGCTCCAACTCACCTTTCTACCATGAAGTTCTGCCTCACCATGCCTCAGAATCAACAGAAACAGCTAAGCATGGTCAGAAACCCCTGAAACCATGGGTCACTATGAAACTTTCCTCCTTTGAAATAGTTCCTCTTGAGTATTTGTCATAGAGATGAAATATATGACTGACATAATAACCATCAATAAATATTATTGAGTGAATCAATTATTTTTTTTAAAAAAATCAATAAATGATATTCTTTAGGTGACCACATATAGGAGAGGTCAAAAGCTGTGGACCCATCCGTCTGCTACTGGCTTTTGAAATTCTCAATGAAGCACAATTCAGAGTCATTAATATATTGATATTGTTTGTGCCTTTTGTGTTAGACAGCCATTGAACAACAGCTACTAAAACCTATGACCCACAAAGATGTGAGTATTTACTAGCTGCCCTTTATGGGTGAGATAAAAAGGGAGATTATTGAATCTACTTTTAAAAAGGAACGACTTGTTTTAAACAGGATAAGTAATGAAAATTTTTTGTCTGAATCTGTCAAATGTTAATGGACTAGACATTGTTAATGTAATTCTTGATTGTATATATTTTATATACTTATTGGACATAGTTTTTTATTATAAAGTTTTTTTGAAATGTGGTGATATTGTGTTCCCCAATATATTGTGTACCCTAATAAATTTGTCTGGGATCAGAGAACAGAACAGCCACTAGATAAACAAAAAAGCCAAAATGGTGGCACACACACCTTTAATCCTAGCATTCTGGAGGCAAAGATCCATCCAGATCTCTATGAGTTCAAAGCCACACTGGGAACAGCCAAGCATGGTGACACACGCCTTAAATCCCGGGAAGTGATGGCAGGAAGCAGAAAGGTATATAAGGCGTGAGTACCAGGAACTAGAAGCTTTTGGCTTGGTTAAGCTTTTAGGCTTTTGAGCAGCAGTTCAGCTGAGATCCATTTGGATGAGGACTCAGAGGCTTCCAGTCTGAGGAAACAGAATCAGCTGAGGAAGCTGTGGCTGCTTCTGCTTCTCTGATCTTCCAGCATTCACCCCAATACCTGGCTTCAGGTTTGATTTTTATTAATAAGACCTTTTAAGATTCGTGCTACATCTGGCACCCAACGTTCGTGGTATGAATTCACGAAAAAGCCGCTTGACTGTGGCCTTGCGGGCCCCAGCTCAGACCCGAGCTACACTCAGCCAGTTGTGGTGGTACACACCTGTAGGATTTGCCGAAGAAGGCAGAACAGGAAAGCAATCAAAGTGCAGGTTAGGCAGGAAGAGGTCTCTCTCTCTGGGGAAGCTACTGCTGGTGGTAAACTAAAGCTAGTCGTGGCTATTGCTCTGATCTCTTTGGCTATTTCCTCTGTATTTGGCTCTGTGTTTCTTATTCACTAAGACTGTTTTTCATCTACAGGTGAGACTTGATCACTATGGTCATCTCTCACAGACGTGCATTGAAAGCTCCAAAGACTGGGGAAATTTTTTGACATCTCTAAATGAGTTGGTGGAAACAGGGAAGGGGAAGTGGTCCATAGGCACTGACCCTAATATCTCAACATCCCAGAACTGAGAAGATGGGGAAGGAGTCAAGCATCCCCTTCCTCCAAGCAAATCACTTCAACTGCCCCAACACATGGATTTCTGAACAGTTTCAATGTATCTCAATGCAGATCTTTTCCCTGAGTCTGGAGAATAATTACATTTTTTCCATAGCATTTGACACTGGCACCAGGGGGAAATCTACGGAGCATCTTTAGAGAAGCTGAAAAGCTGGGGATGGCAATGGCATTCTGGAAACATGTTTGGCATAGCTACAAACTTTCATGACAGCAGTATCTAATTATTGCGCTTAACTTTGAGAAACCTGATATTATGCAAATAAACTCCAGCTGCATTTCATGACAGCGCATACAATTTTTATAAAAAAATATGAAATACTTTTTAATATGGAAAGAATCTTTCTCTGACAATATTTGGAATTAACCAAAGATAGAGTCTAATGAGTTGTAATAACTTAACTCAGTACAAATGTTGGAACAGATTGAAAGACTCTTCCAGATAAAGTCAGAACTGGGGATATGTGTAGGAAAAGGTGCCATTTTCTGCTTTTCTTCTATATTAGGACTTGGGAGGGTCTATGTCTGTGGTGTTCTTGGATGGTGGTGGCCCTGATTCTACTCTTGAAAACAGCAAATTGGGGTTTATGTTTTTATGGTGGGAGGGGAAGCCTAGAGTCAGGCACTCAAGAGGATCAAAGTCTCAGGCCAACTTCAACTCCAATCCAGAGTTGCAATAACCACCAACTCAGGTGTACAGCCAGTGTCAGGAATTCATCCCAGTGTCCCAGGCAAGGAACTTCCACCTGCACTCTTTCGATCAGAGCTGAGTTACATGATCTTACCTAATGTCAGGAAAGACTGGTAACCTTTGAAGGAAAGGAGAAGCTGGGAGGTAACAAGGGGAGTAAGGTAGTTTAGTGACCCAAATCATGTGCAACATAAGCTAAACCTAGTGTCTTAGGGATGCTGAGGGTCTGTCTGTGACATCTGTGAGGTACCCAGCATTGTACTCTGCCTGTCTAAAGTCTTTGTAAGTGGTAGGTAGCTGCTGCTCTGTTTACAAAAATGAGAAAGGCCAGATCACAGAGGCCTGTTCATAGGGATGTCATGTGATTGGCTTAGGATTTCCTTATCTGTGAGAAGTGTGAGGACCCCCTAGACTGCAGCTATCCTCTACCAACAGAAATAGATGGTGCATTCGCCTCCTTCCCTATCTCTCTCTCCCTTCCTTCCCTTCTTGCCTCTACAGATACTACTGTTAAACAGACCCTTCCCTGTTAATGCCTCTGCAGACTTCTAAATCTGTGTCAACTATGGTGCTAGCCACAGGCACGATACATATAGCAATGGTGACCCTTAAAGTCATGAATTTGATCACCTAGCAGTTGGCTTGGTTGTTGTCACAAATGCAGCCCTTGTCCACACATGCCAATAGCTATAAGGAACTTGACAAACTTTATTTTGTTACTCATGCATTTCGTGTGGAGCCTCACATCCAAATCTCTAAGCATCATGTTTTGAAATTACATCACCTGAGGAAACTCAGCCCCAATTATCCTTTGCCTTGTCATTTCTACCCACTAGTGAGGGGGCTTTTAGTCACCCCATTAGGTTTTTGTGCTAATAAAATAAGTGAATTAATGTCCACACGTACTTCCCCAGCTCCTGGCCTGGAGCAGAGAGGTAGCACAGGTGAAGCGGCACTGTGGCTCACCCTTGAAAAATCTCGTGATTATCTGACTTCCTCACCCTGGCTAATCAAAATTAATGAGATTGTTCATTCCTTGGCTGGTTGTTCTGCCATAAACTCAACTCACATTTTCTCTTACTGTTCCATACCAGCAGGGAGGGATGAGCAGATGAAAACATGCTTGACTTATCTAAAGTAGGAAAGTGCCTTTGTCCAATTTTCAGAAAAGCAGACAGCGTGCACTCAACTAAACTAGATCTCTGCTTTACTTATTTTGACTTGGAAATGAGAGTGCCTGACATTAATTTTTCTAGGTCAGCTACTCATCCCAGGAATCCATCCCACCTGATCCTGGAAGTTTGCCACACACATTTTTCCAAGACTTGGGAGAGTCAACAGCATTATCAGCTGCAGATACAAGACTCTGTGAAAGAACACATGTCCTGAAGCATCGTGTCAGTTCTGCCGGACACCCAGGGAGCAGAGAAGCAGTGGAGATGCTTAAGGAAAGGAAACTTCCTTGATTCCTCCTGACCGCTGCTGATCTTCCAGTGGCTTTCCATGACAGAGCACTTCAGTTGTCCTCGGATACCAGGGAAGTCAGTCTATCCCACCCCATCATTTCCTTACAAGATTTAAAATTCATGTGTGCATTCAAGCATTCAAAATACTTATGTATCAACAGTGAAAATCACTATCTTCATGTGGCAAATTCTATGGAGAGGTAGTATAGGGTCTTTTGTGAGTGTAGACTGCTGGGTACCTGACCTGGTTAGGGGATTCGCACAAGAAGGAAAGACTGCCACATACCACTTGCTACATCATGCTCCTTCATGAAGGAGACACCGACTATGCATATTCATTGCAACAGCTTTCCTACAAGCAAAGGGAAATGTCTGAAGGTAAAGGTGCATTGTCTAATATTCACAGAACACCACGCAAACTTATCTGTGTCTTGAGGAAGGACTTTCTCTGAAGGCAATAGATATTCAGAAAAGAAAGGTACATTTGCTTCTGGCAGTGATAAACTTTTTGGGTTTTTTTGTTTGTTTGTTTTTTGTTTTTTGCTTTTGCTAAAGTTAGAGCATAGTGAGCAACGTGTGAGTAGCCCGTAAAGATACAAAGAGGGGGCCAGAAGCAGACAGCTGGCATCTAATGGCCACTTCTCATGTGCTAAGTCCTGGGCACATGATAATTTGATTGATAGATAAAACAAACCTAGGAGGTGGGTCCTTTTAGTATTTGTGTTTTATAGGAGTGTGACAAGAGACAAATGTATAGTAAAGTAAGAGTTTCCGATAGCACACAGTTAACAAATGGCAGCATTTGGCTTTGAACAGGAATTGGTACTCTTTATAACCAGTGGTCAGAGCTCATGTTAATTTTTTGAGGTCCTTTATCATTTCCTTTCTTCTTAAAAGACCCCCTTTTCAAAAAACTATTAGAGTTGGTAATTATATTTAGCACTGTTATTGGCCTGGGAGTCAGCATATCGAACATAAACTGCCTATCCGTAAGTGGAGTGCTCTCAAATCCTAAACTTTCCCAGTCCCAACAACATACAAGTGAATAATTCTAAACTTGACTGACCTCATGGCACAGTCCATGGTCAAAGGATAGGCACGCCCAAAAATACAGGGTAAAACCCTTCTATACCCCATGTATGAGGTAGATATGAAACATAAAGGGATTTGTACTAGGATTGGATCTCATTCCCCAGATATCTCATTATGTGTACGTGAATACTGCAAAGCCTGAAAACCCAGGCAGAGACACTCCTGTCTCCAAGCACTCCTAATAAGGGACCTTCAACCTGCAATTGTATTGCTATATTACAACAACGAACAGCACCTAGAAGCTTTTGAAAGGTGGCTGCTCCCACCAAGTGCATCAAGCAGCCAAGGAAGACCCTGCAGAGGTTCATGTGGCCTACACAGGCTTTACTGCAGTTCTTCAAAACACAAGATTAACACAGAAGGCAGACAGACATGTCTAAGCTGTCCAGAAAGCTGACCTTGTAAGTGAGAGGTGGAGAAGTCCCCAGGGACCAGAAAACAGGAGGGCTGACTGCAATGCTCAGTAAGATCGCCCCTAGGTCAAAACACTATGGCTCAGCTGTAAAGCTTGAAGAAGCCTTAGGTAGCTGCCGTGGGCCAGTTCCAAAGCCTTCCTCCATTGGAACGTGGGGATCCATTTAACTATGCACTGGACTCCTTGGTACTCGTTGTGGGCAGGCTGTTGGAAGAAGTAGTGTGACATTTCCTAGGGATTGAGATATTCACTTCTACTGTCTTGTATCTTAGAAAATGTCGAGATACACAAAAACAATGCCAACTGCCCCAGGATTAAAAGAAAAACAGACAATAGTATCAGGAATGGAGATGGTTACAGTGTTGGAAATACCAAAGTGGAACCGAGAAACAGCTGTGATGTGTATGTTGAAGGATAAAACACTCTTGTTAAAGCAGTGTTGCATCAGCAGAGCTATGCAAAAGGCTTATGGATCTGAAGACGACATGTTATAATGATGGAAATCCCTCCAAGTTTTTCAGTAGCTTTGGAGCAAGAACAAATTAAAGCATTATTTGTTTAGGTACTCAAGAGAGCAAAAATAGATAGAATACTTTCAAATAATACAGATGAGAGAACTGGTTTTATCAGAGAGCTGTTATTATTATTGTTATTGTTGTTGTTGGTGGTGGTGGTGTGGATTCAGTATATGTACATATTCATTTGTGTGTGTGCACATGCATTTTTGCATGTGGAGGCCATTAGTCAAAGTCAGGAATCTTTCTCTATTGTTCTCTGCCTTATTTTTTGATACAAGGATTCTCATTGAACTTGGCATTTGCCCATTGGTTAGGCCAGCAGGCCAGCAAACTCCTGGGATCTGTTTGTCTCCATCTAACCAGCCCTGGGGATATAGACACATGTCTCCATCCCTGGCTTTTACATGGATGCTAGGGATGTCAATTTAGAACCTAGAGCAAATGCAGAAAGTACTTTATCCACTGAGCAACCTCCCAGCCCTCAAGATGCATTGTTATGTAATTGTTGTTAAACCAGAATAGATTAAGTCACCAGCAGAACAAAGTCTAGAAAAGAAACCTACATATACCTGGACATGTAACTTGCGTAGGGGGAAAAAACCCCTAACATTCTCATACACTACTGGAGAAAGCATAATTGAGTTCAGCTAGTTAACAAAGAAGCTTAGCATTGTCTATTAAAGTTAAAGTCACACATGTTCTATTACACAGCAATTTCCACTCCCAAGTTTATGTGTAGTGTTGTCAGATCTAGGATGCCTGTTAAATTCATATTAAGCTAGTCTAATAAAAAAAACTAAATAAATCTTTAGTATAAGAATGTTTCATACAATATTTTGGGTACATTTATAGCAATGAATTGGCTATTGTTTACTTGAAACTCACATTTAACTACAGGTCTTGCATTTTATCTGGAAAACAAAATATACCCTACAGAAATGCAAACACATTGGGCTAGGGCAGAAGCTCAGTGATAGATGCCTTACTTGCATGTGTGAGACTCCCCAGCACTATCAAAACAGAGTGAGAGAGAAGGAAGGGAAGAATGGAAGACAGAGAGGGAAGATATTCTTGTTCCATTTCTTCTGTTGTAATTAAAATATCCTGGCAAAAAGCAATGCAGAGAAGAAAGGATTTATTTTGTTTGCAATTTCAGATAATAGTTCATTGTTTCAGGGAAATCAAGGCAGGAACTTAAGCATTACATCACAGTCAAGAGCAGTAAAGAGCTTGCTTATCCTCACACAGCCTTCTTTACTCTTACCCAGTTTAGGGCCCAGCTTATGAATGGTGCTACCACAGAAGGCAGGGGCTTCCTATAGCAATTAACAATCAAGACAATTGCTGTATAGAAATACTCTACACAAGTCCTCATTATGACTTTCTTCCTAGATGATTCCGGGCTCTGTCAAGTTGGCAGTTAATACTAACCAGCAGGAACAGAAGGGAAGGGGAGTGGAGGGGAGGGAAAGGGAGGGGAAGGGAGGGGAGGGGAGGGGAAGGGAAAGGAAGGGAAGGGAAGGGAAGGGAAAGAAAAGGAAGGGAAAGAAAAGGAAGGAAAAGGAAGGGAAGGGGAGGGTGGTCAAGTACACACATACTAAAGGGATATATGAAAAAGTTTACATATTTACATGTTTTGTTTATATGAATTTGTAAACAGTCCATCCATAGTCCCATGGATAGATAAGTTACGATAAATTCATGAAATGAAGCACAATATGACAACCAAAATAGATAGCTACTAGCCAAGCCCAGCAATAAAGATAAATAGAAGTTCTTTCTCACAGGATCCTGAGGCTTATAATGGGGAGGAGACAGGTGAGGGAGATTGTCTTACATCCGGTCAGCTAACTCTAAGTCAGATTCTCAACATTTATCATAAGAAATGCCACCAGTCCTTAAGCATCTGGAAAATTTGCTGTTTATTACTCAGATACTTTGGGTTGGGATTCTCCCTCATACTATGATAAACAGTAGTTAGAAACTGCTTCAACTCAGGGAGTCGGAGCCCTAGGAAGATTAAGCATTTGATGAAGGAGATCTGGGGGCAGAGGTCAGCAAGGAAGAACAGAGGCAGGAAGGGAAACTGAGGTACTTTCTGGCATGTGAGTCCCAAGCTTCTAGGTGATTTATGAAAAAGAAGGTTGCTGTGTTGGATTATAAATATTCAGAAGAAATTTCGCATTTTCTTTCTGCAGAGGAAATGGGGATCAAATCTGAGAAGTTCTGTTAGATGGTTCTAAATAAAACAAAATGTCACCTTTGCCAAATGTTTCCTGAGTCTCTCAGATCTTCTATACGCTACCATTGTGTATCATAGCTCATCTTCCTGAGTGCACTATTCTTTCATCTCTGTGGCTCTTTGATATCTGGATACAGTTTGTTGAATATGTAAGGAATGAACAAATTTACTTTCGTAAGTTACGAACAGTGTGTGTGTGTGTGTGTGTGTGTGTGTGTGTGTGTGTGTGTGTACCTTACATGGTAACTGAAAGACAAAGGACATTTTCTGAAATTACTGCCTATGGGAAAATGGGAAACTCTACATTCTCCTACAGAGATACTTGTATCCATGTTTATTGCTGCTGTATGCACAATAGCCAGGACAGAAGCAGCCTAGATGTCCATCAAATGATGAATGGATAATGAAAATGTGGCACATTTGCACAATGAAATATTATTCAGAAATTTGCTGGCAAATGCATGTCATTAGAAATAATCATTTTTTGTGAGATATCCCAGCTCTAAAAAGACGAATGCCACATGCTCTCTTTCATAGGTGGTTGCTGTCTTTGAGTCTTTAGGTATGTGTGTTTAGCTTAGAGTACCCATATAGAAGTCAGAGAACATAGGATTGAATATAGGGTGGGGGTGGGGGATACAACATAGGTGTTAAAAAGTGGGAAAGGGGACTAACAGGACAAGAAAGATTAGGTGAGGGGTGTGTGAGAGGATAGGGTAGGATGCAGGAGGGAGTGTGGAGAGAAATAATACTAAAGATCTTGGAAAAGCCCTAGGGAAACCTGCTTTTGTAGATGCTTCCTAAAAATATACTTGTATAAAAAAAGAGTTTAAATGGAGTTGCCCTATAATTGGGAAAAAATGTCTCTCCCAGACAACATAGGCTATCAAATAAAAAGCTGAGTGCCAGGTATGGGCTACTTGTTTTCTAACTGTTGGTCAGTGGGGTTCCATACATACCTTCAGACATTACCCATCACTGCCATTGCTCTTGATTATCTTCAGGAACTTGATGGTAAGACCCTATTGCTGAAGACATCACATACTTGAGCCACAGCACATGGAGGAACTAAGATGGAATTGACCTAGAAGCATCATCCCCTATGCTGCCAGAGGATGAAGGTAATCAACAGTCTTACTCAGCTGTGAACTCTAGAAGTTGTAGCTACAATATCGGCTGGCTTGGAAAGATATGCCCACTGGTGGAATAGTGGCATGAGTATTATGGGAGTAACCAAAGGCTTTCTGATTGGACTTATAGCCTACTCTACAAAACAAAACGTATATCAGGCCCTGTTAACTGGGCCCAAAACCCATGGCTGGATAAGTGATAGGCCCTAGTGGAGAACCTAATACTATTATTCCGCTAAATGGACATAGTAATAAACTGCATCTTAAGTTCTTATCCCTTAAATTAATGCATCTCTCAACCTTCATCAGAGACGATTCTTTTCGCAGTAAGTGGACTTTAACACAGAGGTCCACACCTGGTCAACATGAAAAGAATCAAACCTTGTGGTGCTCAGCTCTAAATGAGACTTCTGTATCATGCTTCCTCTCTCTGAGGCCCAAGGGTTATCACAAAAGAGGGGCTGCTGTGAAGCCATGCTGTGGATATCACTCTGTATCAATAAAGCGCTGATTGGCCGGTAGCCAGACAGGAAGTATAGGCGGGACTAACAGAGAGGAGAATTGAGGGAACAGGAAGGTAGAGGGGAGACTGGCTGGAGCCGCGGCCAGGAGAAGGAAGATGTAAGGTACCGGTAAGCCACGAGCCACGTGGCAAAGTAGAGATTAATAGAAATGGGCTAAATATAAGAGTAAGAGCTAGACAATGATAGGCCTGAGCTAATGGCCAAGCAGTTTAAATAATGTAAGCGTCTGTGTGTTTATTTTATAAGTGGGCTCGGAGACTGGCGGGACTTGGGAGCTGGAGACTGGCGGGTGGCAGAGATTTGTCCTGACTGTGGGCACAGCAGGAAAACTCTAGCTACAAATGGCGCCCAACGTGTCGGCAAGAGTTTCCACCTAAAACCTGAGAAAAAAGATACTAAAACGGAGCTAAAAACAGTTCCTAGTTGTCTTTGTCAAGTTAGCCGCAGCTTGCCGGTTTGAGCTACTTGTGGGTTCCTGGCGTGCGCGACTTGCAGTATGGCGGGAATGAGGCGTCTGCAAGTGACACATTAAGCTACATGGTGGATTTAACCTTTGTTAGTACAAAACAAAAAGAGGTTTCTGGGCTATACGCTGCTTTAATAAAAGCGTAGACCCACTATTTCTGAGAATTGATCGCTCCCACAACTGATGAAAAAACGTGCCGCCGCCATGTTGGAAAGCTGAAGTGGGCGGAGCCAGCAGCCACAGAGCCGTTTCAACAAGTGCTGCAGTTTAAAACAATTGATTCACGATAAGACAGATTCAGATGGAACAAGACTTTAAATGCTTTAAAATATGTGTAAAAATGTACGTAGGCTTCAAAGAGAGATAAAAAGGAATATATACAGTTATATAAAGAAATGATAGTTTTGAAAAATGAAGTCTTTAAAGAGACAGTAAAGGTAGTATAAAATATAAGCCACGTAAAGATGGATATCACACAGGGAATCTGGATTGTGTTGTCTTTGGGATTCTTAACTGCAGAGAGATATTTGATTGTAAAGAAAGCTGAGTTAAACCAATATGTATATTTTAAAGATACCTTGACTTCAAAATTTGGATATAAGGATATGTTGCTTTGGAAAAGAAGTTCTGCTTTTGTTTCCACAGAAAGCCAGAGGCTATGGATTTGTTCCAGACTAAGATACATCAGGTTTGACCAGCCAAGACCACCTGAGGTCTCCAATGACACCATGGCCCAGATGATCCAACATCCAGAACATCTCAAGACAACTGGCTCAGATGATACACCCTCATGGACTACTCCATAATCCTAAAATGTTCTTTATGTCCCCATAAGGTACAGCGCCCTCCTCCAGCAGGAAGTAGTAAGAGAATCTACGCCCAAATTCCCAAATATACCAAGCTGGCTTTGGAGATGGAATGGGCTCACTCCCTCTCTAAACCCAGACATATTCCTAAAATAAAAGGTTAAAAGATTCTTTTGTCCCATATCAGAAGAGCCCTCTGGTATGGGACAGAAAAAAACCAATATTTTTATTTAAAACAGGTTAATTATAAATGCGATCTCTTTCTAAAAAACAAAAGGGGATATGATATATATAGGATATAGAGATGATAGGATAAAAGGATAGATTAATGAATCTACTTTTAAAAAACAACTTGTTTAAAATGTTTTACATTGGTATAGATTTTAGTTTATGTTTAAAATGTTTTACATTGGTATAAATTTTAGTTTATTGATACAAACTTAAAGTTGATTTTGTTATACTGTGTGTATATTTCTACTTTTGTTTGAGGTATTATGTTTATGTAACTCATTTAAAATTGTAATAGATAATTAAGAAATAGATTAATAATTAGTCATCTATGATAATCATATTTGTAGCCATGTTAGTTAAGTCTTCTAGGTATACATAGATATATTTCAGATAGATAGGTAGTCTTCAAATACTTCAAAGACCTACAGAATATGGCATTTAAAATGTTTTAAAAATTTAGACGTTCTGGACAGCGAGACACGTCTGCTCCTGGCAACACTGGATTTACTTCAGAGGAGGATGGGCATCGAAGACACTCCACATGGAGTTTATCTTCACCTTGGCAAAAATAGCCATTTGGGCAAGAAACTGTTCTTGCCTGGACTGCTTGATCGACTGGACATGCAGGACCCATAGAAAGGTAACCACTGAACTTTGCTTGACAAAATGGTCCTTCAGGTTCCTGCTTTACAGAGGAAACTGCCAGACATTCTACAGGACACAGAAGCTGAAAACAGATGCCCCAACTTTACAAGAAAACTTTGGATGACTGTCCAGGCTGTCAGCTGTCTCGGTCTACTCTTGCAAGATTCCCAAAAGTACTTACATCCATCTACCATTTCTCAGATAGTATTATATCCTTCTGAGGTCTTTGATGTAGTTGAAGACTAGATAGTTATAATTTCCTCAGTTATGATAAAAGATAAGTTAGATGTAAAACCTTAAACTCATAAATATAAGATAGATAGGATATCTTCTTTAATATTGTAACTGTAATTCTTGCTCGATAATTGTTTTGTTATATGTAATTTTACTATGTTAAAGTTAAAACCTTCCTTTTTGAAAAAAAAAAAAAAAAAGGGCAAGTGCTGTGGATATCACTCTGTATCAATAAAGCGCTGATTGGCCGGTAGCCAGACAGGAAGTATAGGCGGGACTAACAGAGAGGAGAATTGAGGGAACAGGAAGGTAGAGGGGAGACTGGCTGGAGCCGCGGCCAGGAGAAGGAAGATGTAAGGTACCGGTAACCCACGAGCCACGTGGCAAAGTAGAGATTAATAGAAATGGGCTAAATATAAGAGTAAGAGCTAGACAATGATAGGCCTGAGCTAATGGCCAAGCAGTTTAAATAATGTAAGCGTCTGTGTGTTTATTTTATAAGTGGGCTCGGAGACTGGCGGGACTTGGGAGCTGGAGACTGGCGGGTGGCAGAGATTTGTCCTGACTGTGGGCACAGCAGGAAAACTCTAGCTACAAAGCCACATTTGATAAACAGTACTATTGTACACACAAATGCACAGCAGCTGTGACAATGTACACAACACCTGCAGAAAATAAATCCAAGCAACATCCAGTCATGGATAGGTTAGTCGTAAAATCCCACCCCTAGCTGACAAGCTACTGTCAACTCATGGCTGCTGGGGAAGGAAGAGTCCCTTTCTTCAGGGATGAGGCCCTTGAGAGGCTAGCCATGCTTCAGTAGAAAGCTCTATGCTCATATAATTACTGGCAGTGCTAAGTGATTTTGAGAAAAAAAGACCACATGAACTTGGGAAGAAATAGTGGTAGGGGGATAGGAGAGGATTTAGAAAGGAAGGAGTAGAGGAAAGGGAAGTGATTTGATAATTTACTTTTCCAAATATTTTAATTGTTTCTTTATTACTCCATAGTCACTAATTTAAATACTATTACTTTTCCATAAAAATTTAGTGAGCATCTATTATGTACCATGATTATAGTAGAGCTTAGGAATATGGGGTGAGAGGATGGGTATGATAACCTCTCCTTGCATTTCCTCATAATAGCGATTCCCAAACCAAATGAAAAGTCCAAGGCAAGTCGTGTGGACTTACTCTGCTGACTCCTTTGAGGTAACCTTGTTGAGAACTTGGAGGAAATAGGTCTATAACTATCTCTGTGTCTGCCATTTAATCTGGCCCAACCCAAGTCTAGGTCTCCTCCCTAGGGTTGCCCTCCTACCTCAACTGTCCACTCACTGACTTGACATAATCACCTCCCAACTTCTTTCTGCTCACCACTGTCCACCTTTTATTGGAAGCCAAAAGTGCACTCGGTGAGAAAAGATTCAAAAAAATCTATGGCTTTAAAGCAGAAGTAATTCCTGAAGAAGTCATCCACTTCAGGATGAATGAGAGCTGGCATCTTGTAACCATGTGGGAACCTACCTAATCCTTAAAACAGTCACTCACTGCTCTGCTGTCAATGAGGACCACTGAGTCATGGAACTTAATTGTCAAAGGATCCTGGAACTGAAAATGGAGATCAGAACATGACATGAAGATGGCCAGCATCATGGTTACCTGGGAAGCTTGTTGTAAATGAAGGGGGAGATACCTTGGCCAGTAATCTGTACTTATAGTGCTCCAAAGAACCTTCCCATTGGACCAGAGCATTAAGCAGCATAAGCTTTAAGCTCACATCAAGTTGCAGTGTTTGAGACCCCACCTAAGGCTCTCCCTTAATGCCTCACCATAGGGTCCAATGCCAAAATAAGAAAAAACAAATTTTCATATTCCCCAAATCCCACTCTACTATTTGGGTCTAGAGGTAATCAGTAACCACATAGGATAAAAGTAACTTAATCTTATTTCCCTAGCTCATGCCAAATATTTTTCCATATTGATGGAACTCATGGAAAGTTCAGCTCCACATGTTTTTTTTGCTTTTGTTAACCGCAATTCAGATCTCCATGAACTGCACAGTCCATACCTTTGGCTGCTTCCTAGGAGGAGATCAGTCATTGATAGCACTGGGCTCTGAGGTAGGATAAGTAACTGCTAGCTATGAGATGTGAAATCTATAGACATCCCCAGGTAGATTGCATCTCCTTTTGTTTTGTTTTGCCTTTCTTCACCCATCTACTCCAGCCACAACCATGGAGGGGATGGCCTGAAGCTATGAAGGAGTGGAAGCATGTCTTACAACCCAGGATTTTGCATCTCCAAGGCACTGAAACATCCTGGGCTGGATTTCCTATATGTAGCATGAATCTTAAAGGTACTTACTAATAAAATCAAACCTGAAGACAGGTATTGGGGTGAATGCTGGAAGATCCGAGAAGCAGAACAAGCCACAGCTACCTCACCTTGCCAGTTCTTCAGCTGATCCTGTTTCCTCAGACTGGAAGCCTATGAGTCCTCATTCAGAATGGATCTCAGCTGAACTGCTGCTCAAAAGCCTAAAAGCTTAACGAGCCAAATGCTGCTAGTTCCTGGTCTTCATGCCTTATATACCTTTCTGCTTTCTGCCATCACTCCCTGGGATTAAAGGTGTGTGTCACCATGCCTGGCTGTTTCCAATGTGGCCTTGAACTCACAGAGATCCAGAGGGATTTCTGCCTCTGGAATGCTAGGATTAAAGGCATGTGCTACCACTGCCTATCCTCTATGTTTAATATTGTGGATGTCCTGTTCTCTGACCCCAGATAAGTTTATTAGTGTGCACAATATTTTGGGGAACACAATACCACCACACCTATATGACCTTATAAGGTCACCCCGAGTATGCAAATGAAGTGCCCTCAATAGATGTTTTTTTACCCCATCAATGACATACCACCACATGAATCCAAGTGACCTATTCTTCCTAGGCTCCCTCACCCCCTCAGAATAAACAAGCTGTCCATTGACACAGTCCTCTGGATCGTTTTTTGCGCATGGTACTGACTCTTACCACCACTCAGGATCTGCCTTTGGCCCCCACCCCTGCTCATCCCTGTTTCTGCTCCGGGGCCAGGCTAGTGCTCAATAGTCTGAGCAAGCCGGAACAAAGTAGGGCTTGGGTGTGGCAAACCTTGTTCCCAACAGCCCCCAGAAGTGCTCTGGAGTAGGGATGGTTATTAGGCAAGGTGGATGCATTAACTTCTGGGGATTCTTTTTCATGCCAGAAAACAGAATATAGGTTAAAAAATAGAAACTTCCGTTCAAAGGAGCCACAGTCCACCAAAGCTTGGTGAAATTCAGACGCAACAGCGTAGGCCCTCTACTATCAGACAAGGCCTGCTATAAAGAGATAAAGTGACCTGTCTCTGAAGGCTAATGGATAAAGAGTGCCATTGCTGTAGAAGGCACCACATCTCTGCTCGGATCCTATGAGGAGAATGAGGCAAGTATCCCCATTTTACAGAGGATAAGAATGAGACACAACATGTTAATTTGTCCATTTACATCCCTCCTAATCATGCCACTGTGCATGATTCAAATGTAAGCAACCAGAGTCTTCAGGCAGGGTCTTGCTGCTTGATTCTGTTGACCTGTATCTCCCAGTTCTACCCTAGTCTCCTGGGAGGGAAGGTTACAAGTTCTCTATGAGATATTGGGCTTTGTTGTCAAGATGAAGGGTGGTTAATGTCCTCAAAGATCACATTTTTGGGGGACTGTGGGAAGTTATCTGAACAAATGATGACAAAGGAAATATGATAATATCAGTGTGCTTTCGGGGGTGGGGGGAGACACAGAGAAAACCAGGGAAAGCTTCTTAGAGGAAGCTGCTTTCCATCCATGTCCTGAAGGGGAGGAGATCAGCAGCAGAGGCTAGTGAGAGTCCAAGCTCAGGCATAGTGAACTTTCATCAAGAAAAGCTGAAGTCAATACCATGAGCTGGGTTTTGTGAGGAACAGTTTCCTATTCTCCAGGACCTTAGTAGAGAACTAGAGGAGTTGAGGGTTGTGAGATGTCGGTCCCATTGTGAGTAGAAGCCTTCACATGGAGGTGGAGAAGAGGATTCAAGGAATGTGGCATCAATGACTGGAAGGCTTGAAGGGCAAGGGTTTGGAAAAGCACTGTTGGAAATACAGCCATCACCAACAGGAAAGCCAGAGTCTATTCCAGCTCGGTTGTTACTGAGTTTGCCTTTGAACTCTTCTTTCAAATACTGCCTTAGATCACGTACATAGGCCTTAAGGACAGAATCAGTCTGACTGGCATGGGCCAGACTCCGGCTTCTATGCAACACAACTCCGACTCAGCCTCCATGTGGGTGGTCTGAGCTTGGAGACAGGATACTTGAACCCCGTTCCCTGAGAGATGTATTGGATGACCAGCAGCCATATTGGTATTATTCTTGGTAACAAGGTATCTCCAACAGTGGCTTTGATACAACCCAGCGCTGGTTTGATTTGTACAGAAACAAGACATTCACACCTGAACAGTCAGTGGCTAGGCTGAGAGTCTATGTGGATATTGTCTACAGGAGACAATTGGATGTATAGACCGGAATCCTGAGAGTCTGAAAGAGTTAAACCCTCAGAGCTTCCTTGCCTACCCCCCCCCCCCACATACACACACAGAGGACCACATCTGTGGAGAATCTGGCTCCCTGCTGAGAAGTCACTGCCAGAAAGGGAAATGAGACTCCACTGGATCCACACACCTGGAAACCCTAGGGAGAAAGGAACTCTAAGGAAGAGATACATCATTCTCAGAGCTTCCAAGAGCATATCCCAACAAGTCAGGAAAAACAATCATCCCTGCCAGAACCCAGAGAGGCTACGGCTGTCAGAGACCCCAGGGGCAGAGAGAAGAAAAATCCAGGACCCTGTAGGACTCAAGTCCTGATTAAACAGTGCGTTGTTTTTGTTTGGTTGGTTGGATTGAGGTTTTTGTAGTATAAGTACATCTCCAATGTTGCAAGGGACAATTTTCCACTAAAAAAAATTACCTCTTAAAAATTTGAATGTAACTGGATGCTCCATACTTTATTTATAATCTAGCAGGCAGCTTGGACCATTGTGAAGAGCATTCCATACCTGCTCCAGAAGAGCCCTTCACCCAGCAGCTTGGTTTATGGGCCTCTGCATGCGCGCAATGACAGTGGCAGACCGGTTCTTCGGCTACAGAAGGGGGCTATGTCCTCCAGAGGCCAGATGTGTCACCAGTATGCTGCTTCTCAAGTCCTAGCAGGTTGGTCAGAGGCCAGGGAGAGAGGTGCATTGAAGTTGGGTCGAGGGGGATGAAAGAAACCTACTGCCTGATGAATAAATGTTTACAATAGCCGCGTTCGTTCCCTCTTTGACTAGCTGGAGAGCTTCCACCAACACTGCCTGGCCATCAGGCAAGCTGTTGGCCTTGCTGTTAGAAGTGAGTTGCTGCTGCACTGCAGTAAACAGAAAACATCTGTGGAAACTTCACCAACAGGAAGCTTTGCAGGGAAAAGGGGGAACTCACCTTGCCTGCTGATCCTGCCTTATGCATGTTTGGAAAGGAGAAACGTACTTTAAATCACACCCTCAAGGACAAGGACAAGCCAGATCCAGGGTGTGACATAGACTGAGTAGGACTGAGCGGGCTTTTGTTGAGTGCATTTTTTTTTTTTTAAATTGTAAAGCGGTGCATTGAAGCCAGGTTGGTTTCCAATGCTAGTTCCAATCATCCGAGGTGTGGTTGCCAAAAGAATCCTTCTGCTGTACCATCTATGCGAGTGTAGCTGCAGCCAGGGGTGCTGTTGTATAGACCTGCTTCATTAGTTTCCAAACGCACAGAACACCTGGGCTGCTCCACCCAGCACAGAGCAAGTAAAAGAATATGCCAACAAGCTTCCTACAAGAGAAGCCTGTGGAGGCTGGGAGGGAACTTTTAGTGTTTTACTTTCTCCAGTGCCAGGAGACTCAGAATAAGTGTAGAGGATCCCAAAGACATAGGGCGCCAGGAAAAGAAAAGATACACAAAGAGAAAGGCAGAAGAGAAATTGACTCATTACCTTTCCCCTGGGCAATCTCAATACCATAGCAGAACATCTAGGACCAATTTTCTTCTTGTTCCCTAAGTGTGTGTGTGTGGTGTGTGTGTGTGTGTGTGTGTGTGTGTGTGTGTGTGTGTGTGTGTTTATGTGTATTTTGAGAAAGATATATACAGAGAAAGCAAGAGAGAAAAATGGCCAGCTAGTTTCCATACTGATTTTTATTAAGCTCTTCTTGAGTTCTTATCATGTGTTAGATGTGGAAAACGGCACCGGGCCTGTCCTGCAGAAACTGGATCCAGGGAAGGCACATGACCCATAAACAAGGAACTGTAGAGAAGCCTTGGGATGGTGGTGCCATGGTGCAGGAAGTACAAGGATGTGGTATGACAGAGAACCGTTCCACGGGCAGTTCAGCCAAGCAAGGCCAGTGTAAGGAGAGGCTGCCACTGAGTCCAGGGAGGGTTCAGCCATTTCAAGGGCTTTCTGCTGGACAGATAGCTGGAAGCTGGAAAGGAATCTGGCAATTAAGAACAGAAATCAGATCCGAGTGGCAAGAGAGAAGGTTCAGAGACGTAGTAAATGGGAGCCCAGACAACATACGGCTGGTTAGGCCTGGATAAAGGACACAAAGAGGATCTGAAGTTCATTTGTGAACTTTGGAAAAGTCAGAGTAAAAGAACAAAAGGTTCTAGGGTGAGTGGACCAAAGCTTTAGGTAAACATGAATACAACTGGGAAAGGCTGTATTACAGCTGCTGAGAGACAATGGTGGCTTGACAAGATGAAGAAAAATGGATGCAGGGAAGAAGATACACTAAGGTGAAATGCCTCAGATTTGCTTTTGGATTGGGTAGCCTGAGTAGACCATGGCACCATTTATTATGACAAATATTGGAGAATGGTAGTTTGTCAAAGAAGGGGGAAGAACAAGGATTCTATATGGGAAACACTCATGTAAACATTCCCAGTTGATAGTTAAGTGGATTTACCAAATGCATAGCTACACACCAGGGTCCAGAGCTCAGGAGAACAATCATCCTCGGAGATCCATGCTTGGAACTCATGTACATGCAGAGAAAATTTAGAATCGTAAGACTAGAGGAGGTGATGTAGGAAAGCAATAAAACTCAATGAGTGAAATCCCACAACCAGTTTATAAGTGTGGAGTTCAATGTCAGATGTGGAAGGTTAGAATGTTGACATAGGATCCTGAGAAGATGGAAGAACAACAGGAAAGGGCAATACCACAGAGGCATCTGGAAAGATGCTTCACAAGAAGCATATTGGAAGATGCTATGATTGAGAACGGGATAGGGCTGCATACCTGTGCTCTAGATTATCAGGAGGCCAAGGAAGGAGGATCACTTGAACACCAGCACAGGCAGCATAGTAAGACCCTATTTCAAGGAAAGCTTTCCTGAGATATTGGGAGAGAGGTGGAGTTAATGGCCTAAAGAAAAGTAGCTTCACTGGAATCTTGGAATGAAAGCTAGATTGGAATCAGTTGAGTCATAACAGAAATGTTAGAAGTGGAGGCAGCTAGAATCATAAACTTCAGGAAGTTTGACTGCAATGAGACCAAACAGAGTGGTAACTGAAAAAAAAAAGTATTAATGATGAATTTCTGTTATTTAAAAGATTTTAGCTATTAGAGGGCTCTGGTCAACATGGGTAATAATCCAACAGAAAAGAAGGAATTGAAGACACAGGGAAAAGGATAAGAAAGTCACATAAATGAAGTTCTTGAGTGATAATACAGGACGAGACTGCAGAGTATATGGGCAGAGTAACTTTTGCTCAGTTCAAAGACAGCCTCCATTAGAACAGAGAACATAGAGAATGGGTGTAACTCTGCACAATATGTATGAATCTAGCATAAACCTGAGAAACTCCTTATTAAATATAAAAAAGGGAGTTTAGAACAATCTTTCATTTCTAGGTCATGTAAAAGATGTCTAGGATTAATTACAGTACTGGTTCTTACAGAAAATTGTTTCATTAAACTGGCTATGATCTCAAGTCCAGTATCGAACTATGATAATAAGCTTTATAGGAAATAACTCTACTACTTGATGATTAAATAAGACAATTATGTTTAAAGTTTCTAGTAAGTTTTGTTCTATAAGTGATGGATTGTTTTATTTCTTAGACTAAATCAAACTTGAAATGATTCATCTTGGAATAGAGGCAACATGCTAATGATACAGCCTTTTCTTTTGGGCTTTTCTTAATTTGAGTTGGTAATATCTCAATTACAGTTTTTAAGATTTATTTTTACTTATGCGTATGTGTTCATGTCTGTCTGTGTATGCAACATGTATACAGTTGCCTGTGGAGGCAGAGACAAGAAAGGACCACAATATCCCCTGGAGCTGGAGTTACATGAGGTTGTGAGCCACCCAACATGGGTGCAGGGAACTGAATTTGGATCTTTTGGGAGAGCAGGAATCACTCTTAACCACTAGGTCATCTCTTCAGTCCTTCACTTATAGTTTTTTTTTTAAATGTGTATTTGTGAAATTGACATAGAATGTTTTTGTTTATGTGTCATCATACATTTTTTAAAACTTAGCACACACTTGTTCTTGAAAAGTAAAAGCATACATGAACCATAGTTGCTGAGAAAAGTAAAGAAAGAAAGTAAAAAAAAAACCAGATACATATAAAATGTTAACAGTAATTATAAACATATATACTGTGTAGGGAGGGGTGTGTATGTGTGTGTGTGTGTGTGTGTGTGTGTGTGTGTGTGTGTGTGACTGAGATAATATTAGATAGACAGACAGAGAGATAGAATGTATAAATGGATATATTTAAAATTGCATTCTGAATTTTTTCTTCATTAATCTGAATATTTGTATATACATGTCAAATAATTTTAATAGCTTAATATTTCACAATAAGAATTTTCTATGATTGTAAAGAATTTTTATATATTCTATATTCTAAATAATTCTATATAAAAATAATTGCATATAAATATTCTCCAGATTCGATATTACTTTTATAAGTTAGTAAAAGAGGGTAAAACGTATGAATATTTTAAGGTTCCTTTACTGATACATCAGACATATGAGCCAAAAATGATTTGATAATAGATAGTACTATACATACAGAAATTTGTGTTTTTTCTATTACTATAAAGTCAAATTACTGATACATTTAATCTTCTTTTATGCCCTCTTATCTGCTTTATCAGCCACCCTCTGTGACTCCAGAGAAGAACTCAGAGTTTACATTGTCCCATACTTTAGTCATGCATTTATATAAATATGTCTACATGTATCTATCTAATACTTATTGCATATATTTGTGAGAGAAAACATAATTATATTCAACTGTATCATTCACACCAAGCATAAGTATTTGTTATGTAACTTGGATATAAGTGTGTCTAGCATGTGTGAAATCTCAGTTCTTGAATGAATGTTTGTATGATTTTTAAACGTTAAGAAGACCTTATTAGTTCAGTAAGAAACATCCACATCTGTATTTACTCAGTAGTGAACAAGCATCCTCCCGACAGACTCTGACTCGATTCATTGTTTCATCATTGCCGGCATTCTAGTTCATTCCTTAACCAAATGTGAGTTCTTCTGGCAAGGGCTGCTAGCTGCTTCATCTGCTCACAGTAAAGGCTATTTTGTCTTTTGACAATCACATTAATTAAGAACAAAAAACGAAAAGGGCATGGCACCCAGGATGCAGTTAGATACTCTCTCAAAGTAAAAAAAAAAAAAAAAATGCAAACTAGAGAATATTCATTGAATGGTTGATGATGGCGTAGTCAAAGTTGCTTTGGTTTGGTATTATTGCTTTGAGAATAATCTTCTAAAATGGTGGCTTGTCCTCAGGCGTGCATCAGCTAGACTGCTGTAGGCTGCCAATTATAAAACAGCTCTAATAATATGATCCAGGTAATAGGGAAGGTAAGTCATTCCCGGTCACAGGAATTGCTGAGGAACTTTACTCTGGAGCCGATATAGCCCGTGACCCACAATGGTGCTGCCATTTCTTCCTCCTGAGCCATCCCTAGCCTGCTGACTTTGTATTTTCCCAATTCTTTGTTGGTGATCTCAATAGCAGCTACAGTTTTAGCTGTGTTATTCTGAACATGTCCAATTATCAGCTCTGCCTTTTAAAGTTTTTAAGTAGCAAAACCAAAGATGGTTCTAGCAATGTTTTGCTGATACCTTACATAACGCCCCAAATTCATCACATAATGAATTTAAACTGATCATCTCCCATTCTGCCTTGAAGGTTATTGAAGGGAGTAACTATCCAACAGAATCAGGAGTCCAGTTTGGGGGAAGAAATAAGAGTTATATATGTGACAAATTGTACATCTAGAAATGTAAAAAAGCATATTGTCTTACTAAAATTGAAGCATAAGATCATCACAACAACTATATAAAAATTGTGTATATTTTTAGAAAAAAGCATGTATTTTATGTATAAAATAAACATTTAAATTTCATATACATGTAGTCTGTTCTAAAATCTGAAATGTAAAAATGCCTTTAATATAAAGTCTAGATAATAAGCAAAGCTGCATGCATCATTCTTATCAAAATATTTTTGAATCTTCATTTTAAACAAGAAAGCACACTCTACTTTGCACTTGAGAAGTCAGGTCACACTGTGAGATGTCAGAACTGCCCTCCTCCACAGAATTAATTGCAGCAACACAAGAGTGCAGCCAGGCTGGGAAACACGATAAATCATGTCCACTTTCTGTGGCGTGCTCTGCATCCTCTAAGACCAGAGTACCTTTGAGCAAGAGAGCAGTTGCTCACAAACCTCTTTGACTAGAACCTTTTCTCTGCCTCTCATGTTGGCAACCCCATAGTGTTTTTATTGTGTTATCATTGTAAACTACATCGTCTATTAATTCATTCAGTGATCTAAAATGCAGATGAGTGAGACTTAGAGGTTGACACGGTGAGGAAGTGACTTTCACTTTTAACAGGAGGCCGGGCAATGCTACATATGTTGCTGGGACAAGGTGGAGATTGTAATTCATCAAGATGTTGCCTGCTCCCCAAAGGCCTTCTAAAGGGAGGGATGATAAATCACACCTGAGATAGCCCAAACATGATGGCGCCTGTGTGTTTGATTTAGCTTCACATGATAGAAAAATGGTGAGTCGTACATTTAAGAAATTTGACTGCTGGTTAAAGGAGTTTGGTTAAAATTTCTCACACGGCTATCAGACATGATTATGACCACAATGTTCAGTGGCTCCATGCTGTTTGCTATGTCTTCATCTACTTGTTGATCCATAGTAAAGTAACTATCCTGCTATGGATATCGCTCTGTATAAATAAAATGCTGATTGGCCAGTAGCCAGGCAGGAAGTATAGGCAGGACAAGCAGAGAAGAGAATTCTGGGAACAGGAAGGCTAAGTCAGAGAGACGCTGCCAGCCACTGCCATGACAAGCGAAATGTAAGGTACCGGTAAGCCATGAGCGACGTGGCAACTTATAGACTAATAGATATGGGTTAATTTAAGATATAAGAACAGCTAGCAAGAAGCCTGAGCCATTAGGCCAAACAGTTTACATAATGTAAGTGTCTGTGTGTTTATTTTATAAGTGGGCTGAAGGACTGCTGGGGCTTGGCAGGACCCAGAGAGAAGCTCTCCTGCTACACTATTCTACTTTGTTTCACATTTAGGGGAATTTCTGTGCACAGAGCATCCATTGTGTTGTAAGTTCAATGTGAAATCCACAGGTTCAGGGATCTGCAAAGGGCCGGAGTGTGCTAAAACTTGGGTCTGCAATGTTCTTCAAAAGACTATGTTTTAATGCCGTGGTCCTCAGTTTGGTGCTATAAGAGGGTATGAAAACTTTAAGATGTAGGGATGTACTTAGATGTGATAGGAGTGGATTGTGGGTCTTCCTTTGTTCTTCGCTTCCTGGTGCTAAAGTTAGTAAATTTTCTTCTGTAATGTGTTTCTGACACTGTGTGCTACCCCAAACCTAAAGTAATAGTCAATTGATCATAGACTCTCCAAACTGAGAGCCCAAATCAAAACTTTTTCTCTTTACAAGTTAACTGACCCAAGCATTTGTAGTAGTGATATTTCAGTTTTCATGAAGTATACGGTTTCAATCACCACTACAAATGGATGTGGCTATGTTCCAATAACCTTTGCTTACAAATCCAAGTGGTTGAGCTACAAGTGGTAGTGCATACCTATGATCCCAGAACTTGGGAGGTAGTGGTAGAAGGATCAGAAGTTCAAAGCCAGCCTCTGATACATAGCAACTTTTAGGCCAGCCTGAGCTACGTGAAACCTTGCTTCCAAAAATTAAATAGAAACAACAACAACAAAATGGAAAGCAAGAATTGGCCTGGGGTGGGACTACATAGTTTTCTGATCCCTGCATTGAGCTATAATAGACCCAACCCTACCTTAGACATCTTTTCAGATAGGCCATCACAGTGATAATCTCTAAGTAAAGGTCTTAGAGCCAGCCTCATGGTACCACCTAAGACAATTTCAAAGTCACATGCAAGAGTAGGGAGTATGACGGAGAAGGACAAGAGAAAATTGTGTTTTATATTCTCTAACACCATTCAAAGAAGAATTGTCCCCTCACTCCAGAAAGTGTGCATTGAGGGCATACTTTTTCTGCATACCAAATTGCTGCCCAGCTGATACCAGCTGGGTATCACGATGCTAACACTAATTCCGACACAGTCCCCCGGAGTTAGAGCCATATCCCACAGGTTAAAAGCTCAGCTCTGTAAGATGTGTCCTATATGGAAATCACAAGTGGTTGGAGTGACCTGGGCTTCTGACTGGCTCTGTGCTAGGCTTCCCTCCAACGCCTCTTTGTCAGGGCTGCCTAACAGAATTGGGAGGAAACACCTCACTTAACTTTTATCACACTGGCTATGAAGGATATTGCAAACAATGTGGGTAACTGAGCAGATGGAAGACGGACAAAGGGTAAGGAACGTGGCCTGAGAGGTGTTGCTTTCATGGCCTTCCTAGGTGCTCCATGCTCCCAGCACCTCCATGTGCCCAGTGGCCATGTTGATTGCCAAACCTACATATGGGGCTTTGTACCAAAGTTTTATCACATGGAGTGATGATGGCCTCCACTCCCAGCTCCTCTCTCCTCTCTGGAGGAAAGGAAGTTGGGATGAGGTAGCCACACATACAAAATCATGGTTTAGTATTCTTGATGAGAGTGGACATCTAGGAGCTGCTGCTCCCATTAGCCAGGACATTACAGTGATCTTAGGAGCTCTGTGGCAAGAATGGACTCAAAGATGGAACACTAGAATGAAAGATTCCCCTTATACTCCTTTCACTTAGAAATTACACAGGGATTAAAAATTTTTGTGCTGAGAACTGGGGGTCAAAATGCATGTATACATATATATATATATAATAAATGTATGTACTATACATGCATGTGGAGGTATTTATGTGTGTGTGTATATATATCTGCATATATACATACACATACATGATTGTAGATATGTCTAGTTCAGTTTCCCAATATACTTGGTGATCAATCTCATTATTATCAAAATGTTTATTTACATGAGTAATTGGACCTTACCAATGTAAGACTGTGCATGTGCACTTGTATGTATTTATATACTACTTAACATCCCACCCCCTATCTCTGCCTTAGATCCTTTATTGCAAAATTATGTTATATCCAGACCTTTAGATTTAGCATAGATTTTATTTATTTTCATTTTTTATTTTGATTTGTGTGTGTGTGTGTGTGTGTGTGTGTGTGTGTGTATTTGTTTCATGAGATGGTCTCATGTTGCCCAAGCTGGCAATGAACTTGGTATGTGGCTGAAGATGGACTTAAACTCCTGGTCGTCCTGCCTCTGCCTCCCAAGTGCTAAGGCAGGTGTGAGCCACCACATGCAAATCTAGAATAACAGGAATGGCTATAGCAAGAGACGCAGCACAACTCTTCTTGGTGTTTACAGATTCCAGAGGGTGACACAGCTGGATTAAAAGAAGCATAGAGTTTGTCATGCAAAGCCATTGTATAGATTTCCATATTCTACCAAGTTGCCCATTCTTTTGCATCCTTGATCTACTATTATTTGTGCCTTACAATAAATGTGTATAGAAACATTTATCACAGAAATCAGCCATTGTTTAGCTACATCCAGTTTTTCCTTAGGTAGGCATATACCAGAATTATCTCAAAATACTTATTTACATGAGTATTAAAAAGTTGAAATGCCATCAACAGTATGCCATATTAAAATGCAAGTTTTATAATTCCTTTTCATTATTCACTGGATCAGTAAGAGTTGTGCCTTGTGAACAGATGGCAGACACATTAAAGGTAGACATTGCTATAGTGAGTCATGGCTTCATTTTGTTGTTGTTCCGAGTTAAAAGGTCGTAGAGTTAATCAGTCTGTGTCACTTCACAGGCTTGAGTTGAAACTGATTCCTATTATTTGTGATTATATAGCAGGGCCTCTGCCTCCCATGCGGAGGAGATGGCTGGTATTTAACCAGTCCCTCCTCCTGCTGTCTGCATTTCAAGTCTATTTTGTGTATTTGCAAGAGCAAAGAGCACAATGTAAATTATTAGAAAACTTCCAAGATTTTTAGTTATGAGTTATCCATAAGGATGCTTATTGGTTGTAGTATTAAGGCAACTCCACGTAGTTAAAAGGGATGTTTATTTTGTGGGGTAACTTACAAGTAAAGGGATAGGTTACAGGGTCTGGGAAAGGTGTAGCACAGTCCAGCGGTGTTCTCTGGAAAACTCTGCTCAGTCTACCCCCAGCGTCCAGGATCCAGGAACCAAGAGAGCCAGCACATCCCAATCTCGGGTCTTAAGGGCTCCTGTCTTGGCCCCACCTTGTAGGTGTGACAATTACCAAAGCCTCAATGTGGGTAGTACTTCCAGGTGAAAGCTGGAACAGCTACCCACTACAGATGCTCACTAAATCTCAACAACTAGAATATGGACCATGATCCCAATAGCCATTTGAACCTCCATTTGTAGTAGAACAATTAAGAGGACTCTGCTGAATTAGGATACAGGCCTCTGCTAATCTATACCACGTTACCATAGTAGAACAGCACAAAGTATGTAATCTATAAAGATAAGAAATTTATCTTGTACTATTCCAGAGCCTGAGAAGTCCATTTTCAAGATGGTAGCTTTTGGCAAGAACGTCTTGCTGCATTAACAAGTAGAGGGCAGAAGAGCAAGGGAGCCTGGCAGGGTGGGGCAAAGAACATTTCCTTTATTAGAAACACATCCTTCCCAAGTTAATAACATTCATCTGTGCATGATAAAAGAGCCTAATCATGGCCTAATCATTTCTTAAGTGACAGAGGGAGGCACGTTTCAAGTATGCAATCTTTGAGGGACACGTTCAAATTATAATGGGTCCGTTCTTGTGCTGGGTTTAGCACCGGCCTGCATAGTTGGTTGAGTTTCCAGTTCCCATTTCCTCAAGCCCCATTACGTGTTCAGACTGATTTCTGTCCTTAGCTTTCTTCCTGAGTAGTGTTTCAGCTAGTCAGCCTATTCTAAATAAATGCACTTATTGGGAATGCCACTCCTTATCATGACCAAACTCAGCTTGTCCTAGGACTCCTTCCTACACAAGCATTCATTATTCTTAAGGTCCTGTTTTGTCTCGTGAGCCAATGTTGTTCAACCTACCATCTGTCCTGTTTTCGTCGTGTGTTAAGGGGTCCAGGGCAGTTAGGACGCAGGGTTTTCACACAAAAGGGTGGGACAACCCATATTGGGTTAGATAAGTGGTGCCTGTGGAAACTGTAATGTAGCGTCAGTAGGTCACAACTCTTCTCATCCTCCTTTGTTTCAAGTCTACCACATGATGTCCACTGCTTTGATCTCATTACTTTCCCATTCCCTCTCTTTTTTAAAAAATGCCTTCCATACACAACACCAAAGGCAACTATATCTGCACACAGTACACTCTGGCAAGTTGGAAACAGACATAGGTACTGCGCATGTCCATACGTTAGAAACTTCACCCAAGGGTCACTGTACACTTGCCTATCAACCTCAGTTTTAGGAAACAGCCCTGCTATTTCAAGAATCTAAGACCCCTCCCCTCTCTCTCTTCTTTCTTCCTCTTTCTCCCTTCCTCCCTTTATCCATCCATCCCCATAATCTTAATATCTGATCATATTCTTCACCCTCTACCATCCCTCTAAGTCAGTGGTTCTCAACCTTCCTAATGCTGTGACCCTTTAATACAGTTCCTCATGTTGTGGTGACCCCCCCTCCAACCACAAAGTTATTTTGTCACTCCTTCACGATTGTAATTTTGCTACTGTTCTGAATCGTAATATAAATGTCTGATATACACGCTATGTGACCCCAAAGGGGGTCGCAACCCACAGGTTGAGAACCACTCCTCTAAGTGCTGGCAGACCACTCTAAATTTATCTTCAGCAAGACAGGAATTCTAGATTGCTCTCTCCAGTAGTACAGTACTCTGGAAGTATTTTCCTAACAACTCCCCATCCATTGACCCTGGCTCTGCTCCTTGGCTTCAGATTCCCACTGGCTCTTGCTGATTCAGAGACACAAGCTCTCCCTCACGGCAAATTTCCGTTGCCCTGGCTCTAATACCTATTGTGATTTTCCTGAATGATGTCTCCTCTGACTGTGCTCTAAAATTGTCACTGAATGGATTTTCTGCAACAGCATGCTGCTTTTATGTGCTGCCCATGATAAGGGGGACATTTCTAAGCATTCAATTGTCAGGGTTTACAGTTGCAGGGTAATCAGTCTGCTGGCAGCTGTATAGCCCTCAGCTGGAAGTCCCAGTAGGAAGCAGTCCTTAGAAATCCCTTCTCAATTGCTATCCTTTGTAGTTGATACAGCCTGAAATATCCCACACCAGACACCAATCTGAAGCATAAGGTAGCCTGCATTTCTGAAGAATGGGCTAAAACTCTGTGTTTCCACCAGCCCTCCTAAGGATCAATTAAGTTGTTAGGGTTCACCACAAAACTCCAGGTAACACTTTGCTTATCTTTACCAGTGGTTTTAAAGGGGTGTAATGAAGGCTATTTATGAATAGTCAGACGAAGGCCTACTGGAGGGCAATGTCTGGAAAGGCCCCCAGAGTGATCCTTGTTCCCTGCGGAGTTGAAGTGCACCACCCTCCCAGTACCTGGTTAACTTAAAAGCTCTACAAACCCTGTTCTTTTGTGATTTTATGGAGACTTTATTGTACAGGCCTGATTGTTGGTATGACTGGCCATTAGTGATTATCACGGTTTAAACATGAATGTACCCAGTTCAGGCTCACATGGTGAAAAGTTAGTCCCTAGTCAGGACAAGTTTTGTGTATACTGGAAATTTTAAGATATGGGCCTTGCTGAAGGGACTACATAACTAGGGTTATGTCCTTGGGACCTAGATCTTTCCCTGGCCACTTCCAGATTCTTGGCTTCTTAGTAGCCAGAAGATGAGTGCAGGGTAGGACTGTGTGGTGTTCTGTCTTCCTTCAGGCTCACAGTGAAGAAGCTGATATGCCACGGACTGAAGCTTCTGATATCTGAGCCCAAAGAAAGTCTTCCTGTTTTCAGTTGTCTGGCCAGGCATTTGCTTCCAGCCATGAGAAATCAATATAGTGATCAACTTGGCCACTCTCCCCTCTCCCCAGAGAAGTGTGGCTGAAATACCAAAGTTCTACGCATATCCCATCTTTCTGGTGAATAGACCCCATGTGTGCTCCCCTCCTGCAAGTCATATATCTCATCAGCATCAAATCAGTACTCTTCTTCCTCCAAAAATTCCAGAAGTTTCAGATATGTTCTAGGAAAAAAAAAGTGTAAGCAACTGTATACTTAATATTATAAATCGCAATATCATAGTAATACTGCCCACTGCAAATTTTATTTTAGCTATATGTATACCTATAAGATTTCAGGACTTCAAAGAAGGAGCAAAGTGCTGTAGAGGCCCACAGAAATCCACAAAGATGCCCCCACAATAGACTGCTGGCAATAGTCGAGAAATAGCCCGATCTGACCTACCCTGGTGATAGGATGGCCAAACACCTTAATTGTCATACTAGAAACCCCATCCAGTGACTGAGGGAACTAGATGCAGATATCCACGGTCAGGCCCTGGGTGGAGCTCCGGGAGTCCAATTGGCGAGAAGGAGGAGGGTTTATGTGAGCTAGAGTTGTTGGAACCAGGGATGGATGGAATACAGGGACAAGTGGCCAAACAAATGGAAACACATAAACTGTGAACCAATGGCTGAGGGGCCCCCAACTAGATCAGGCCCTCTGAATGGGTGAGACAGTTGATTGGCTTGATCTGTTTGGGAGGCATCCAGGCAGTTGGACCGGGTCCTGTGCTCAGTGCAAGAATTGGCTGTTTGAAACCTGGGGCTTAGTAGAGACCCTTGGCTCAGCCTGGGAGGAGGGGACTAGACCTGCCTGGGCTGAGTCCACCAGGTTGATCTCAATCCTTGGGGGAGTCTTTGCCCTGGAGGAGATGGAAATGGGGGGTGGGCCGGGGAGAGGGGGGTGGGGTGGCAGGAGGGGTAATGGGGTGATCTATGACTGATATGTAAAGTTGAATTATATTGTAAAATAAAATAAAATAAATTATAAAAAAAAAAGAAAAAAAGATTTCAGGATTTCAAAGAAAATTACTGAATGCTATCTGGAGAAATTAATTGGCTTAAATCACCAGCTTATGGAATGGATTTTCTCCAACTAACAAAATTAACACTGAATAGGGAATGGGCTAAGGAGGAACAAACATGGTAGCATCCTCACTCTCCACTAAGAGTTGCTAGTACTTATCTTAAGTTATTGATATTTAATATAAAAGGGAAACACATTTTCATCATGGTGATAAATAGCTGTTAGAAGAGAGACAGAAAGAAGAAGAGGAAGAGAAGGAGGGAAGGACAGAGGGAGGAAGGAAATCTAACATTTCAATATACTTGCATTACCAAAGAGATACATAATATGAACAAAGGATAAAACCTCAATTTTATTTATTTTCTGTAGGAAAGTCTATTTTGCTAAGGAAACAGGAACAAGATACATGACACCGTAGCTGTTAATAGCAGCACATTCTTGTGTATGATAACTAACTACCTTGGTGTTCTGGCGCACACACCTTATGAACAAAACCAATAGAAAGCTGATACAATCAAGCATGTTACAAATGGAAAAAGTAGAAGACATGAACCCTAAAGTCAGAGAAATCTAGATCTAATCCAGTTGCCTTAATTATGGGCAGAGTAACCTTGGATGAATGAGTAAACTCTCATTGCCTCAGGCTCCCATCTATAAAGTAGAGGTGTTAATGTGATCAACCTTAGGGAGTTGTCATTGAAAGTATATGTGAAGGTGTTAATACAAGTCCTTGTGCACAATAAATGTGCAACAACTAGCATTGATTGCGGTCATGATTATGAGCACTGATTAGAAAATTTGAATACTGCTGCTAGACCTCCCAGTGTAACCTTGGATGAGTCACTTTCCCGGAGAATCTTCTGTATAATAAGGACCTGTCAGGCTCTGATGTCAATGTAGGTTCCAGCGTGATTTCCACAGAAGCCCCTGCTGCCCCACAGGTGGGCTAGAGCTGGAAGAGATTAGCAGCATGGTCACTTCACCATGGTGGTTGTTGGCACCGCTTCAGCTGGCACAAGAGGGCTTAAAGTAGTGAGTAAGGATTTGCCATCCTTTCTGCTTTCCATGGTCCACCAGCGGTTTCTTATACACTAGTACCTTCTCAGATTTAAATCTTGGTCTAGGTCTGGCACACTTAGATTAGATGAGCCATGAGAGAGACCAAGAAACAATAGAAGAAAGAATACCAAGAAAAATAAAATTTTTTCTTCTTATGGCCCAGGACCAAAGGTCACTAAGTGATGACTAGGCTAAGCTCAGCTTCTGTAAGGCAGGCACCTGGGGCCAGGAGGACTGATGTTCCAGACCAGGCCCCATGAGCTACCCTAGGATCCTGGTCAAGTCAGTTATCCTCGAAGGATAATTACAAAATAAGAAAGATGGCCTCAATTTCAAATGATTGTGAGGAATGATTAACCCAACCACTCTTTCATGCAGGTCATTTACTGTGTTTTCTCGATTTTAAGACACATCTTTACAATCTGAAATTGAATTTATTTTACAGTTAATGTAAATGTAGATTTTGCTTTCCTTTTATTTCCTTGGAAGGTGTGAATGAATCAATGACAACCTAGACTTGAGAAAGTTTTGTGATCTATAAACAGTAAAATTAGCTTCTATAATTCAGTTTTCATGATTACTTTTGCTTCAGTTCTGGCCATATGAAAGTGCTGTGATGATATTAAAAGATCGATATGATAGAAAAATATAGGCAATCAACAGTCCAGACTTAATAATGAAGTGGTTCATACATGTATGAGTAATCTCTAAAATAAATATCGTGTTACTCCTTGTTAAAGAAGAAATAGACTGGCTAACCAGAGCAAAGGCACATTTTGAGAGAACTCACTTTTTCCCCCCTAACCTAAGAAGCTTTCACTTCCTTGTTTGTGTAGTGTTAAATACAGGGCCCCTCATTTTGCCATCAGTGAGATTGATTTTATTTTTCAGCTGGTTGTTGGATACAGAATAGGCTCGGTCTCTACTTATAGCTCAGGTCTTGTGTCTCAATAATAAACTAGTAACACTGCTCTAACCTAGTACATTTTCTCACCTGGATTGCAGACACACCACTCCCCAGCTCCCCAGGTACTTTATGATGTATTAGAGCATCAGTTCTCAACCTGTGTGTAAAGACCCCTTTGGGGGGGGTGTCAATTGACCCTTTCACAGGGGTCAAATATCACATAACCAGCATATCAGATACTCACATTACAATTCATAACAGTAGCAATATTACAGTTATGAAGCAGCAATGAAAATAATTTTATGTTTGGGGGGTCACCATGACATGAGGAACTGTATTAAAGGGTGTCAGCATTAGGAAGGTTGAGGGCCACTGTATTAGAATAATTACGGAAGAGGCTAATTGCATTTTTGTGACACATTTACCATTTGAGGTAAAATATTGTTGAAAATCAAGAAGTATAAGGGTCACTCTGATCACTCAGATGATGAAAATCCCCGTGGGAAAAGCAGTCATCCTGTGCTGGAAGACAAGGCAAAGTAAGCATTTGGGAGAATGAACTCTGCACGGACCTTGTTAAACTCACTCTCATCTTCTAAGCACCTCCCATAACTCTGTTGCTTCTTCACACTGACGATTCTTTGTCCAAACCAGCATATAAGTACCTGCCCATGATTGCTTCCTTGGATTTGGACCTCTTTTTTTACTCCTGGGCCATGTGAAGCCCCTGTCATACTTTTGAGCTGTTAATCTGTCTTAGGGCAGTTTAATACTCTAAGTAACCAAGACCCCGAGGATGGAGGTGGACATTTTATGCTTCTGCATTATTTATGTCTAATAATTCCTCAAAGACCTGGGACATGCAAACTGCATCTAGACATTAATGTACCTTTAATTTATTGTTACTATAGCCATTTGTATCTAGAGTCTTGTGTCTTGGTGGTAATGTCGGCCTATTATGTTGCTATTAGTTAAAGCACAAATTTACAGTGCAACATTAAATAACAGCAGGGAATGAAATTGAAAACCGATAAGTCAACCTCTAGTGTCCTGTCTACCCAGGGTGAGATATTGGCTCCTTCGACAGATCCTGGAAGCAATTGTTGAGAGCCCCCATATAGCATAAGGCCTGTATTTAAATTGCTGTATTTAAAAATCAACATTTGATAAAACAGCAGATGATATATTGTATTTTTACTATAAAAATTAATAATAATAAATACAATATTTAGTAAAAGAAGGGCAATTGGAAACTTGTTGAGATGATACACAGGTCTGTAGACTTGATAACGGCTATAGTTTCACAGATACACACTTGCCCCGAGCCTATTGAATTACTCATATTAAGTATATAAGGAATGTTGCCTAACAACTATATCTCAATAAAGTGGTTTTAAAAATCAGGTCAAGAGGATACAATAAAGAGAATTAACATAAGGGAAAAAAAAAACCCAGAGCTAATTGGTTAAAAACACTTTCAGTTCTTCCAGAGGACCTGAGTTCAATTCCTGGCACCCATATCAGGCAGTTCACAACTGTCTACAACCTCAGTTCCTGAGGATCCAGTGCACCTGGCCTCTGACAGCACCTGCATTCATATGCACATACACACAGGCAGACACATACCCCTACACATAATTAAAAATAAAAATAGATATTTTAAAAAGTGGATTAACATATCCATAGCTCCAACTTCATGGCTTTTACCCTCAACACCACTACCATAACTACTTTCTTACATAATCAAGTCACTGATTACATAAAGGATAACATTATGGCAGTTTTATTTATTGGTCTATAACTTTAAAACAGTGAAATACTTAACTTTTGAGTGAACTATCAAATCAATCTGATAAACATGAGCACCTGTGTAGACCATGCCCATACCAAGACACATCCTATCAACCCAGAAAGAGATTCATATCTGCACCCAGGGAGTCCCTCTGGAGAATTAATCACTAACCTGACTATTTATCACTGCACCATGGTTCTTATTTTCTAAAGTTTCCTATAAATAGAAGCATACAATGTACTTGTAACCTCTTCTTTAACTGAGAAAATATTTTTGAAAATGGCTCATATTATTGTAGCTATCAGTAGTGTGTTCTTTATATCCCATTATAGGAATGTACATATTTTGCCTATTCATTCTCAGTATTTTATTTTGGGACCAATATGAAATATGTTACCTTAAAGAGTTAACTATGGATGTTAGTACAGTTAGGTTTGTGTTTCACTTGAATAAATTCTAAAACCAACATTGCAGGTCCTAGAGTGAATGTATGCTAAATGTTTAAGCAACTGTTTTTCTGAAATGTTTTATTTGATAGTCCCATGAGCAGCACAAGAGAATACCAGCTGATCTGTGCTTGATGTCAATATTTTCTATCTTATCCATTTCAGTCTTTCTTCAGGTCATTGTGGTTTGCATCACTTTTGCAGAAAGATTTATGATGTGAACACTTTTTTAAATATATCTGGAGGAATGGGAACACATTTTAATATGCTGATTGGCCGTTTGCATGTTTTCATTTGTGGATCTTCTGAACTTTTGTTCCTTTTAATTACATTTTGTCTAATGGTGAATTACAGAAGTCCCTCATATATTTTGAACAGAATTCCACTGTCAAAGGTATTTGTTGTATTTCTCCTAGAATTTAACTTACTTGAATAATTCTTTTCAATAGTGTTTTTAGAGCAAGCCCTTAGAGTTCACTCTTGTGTTGTGCCATCTATGGATTTTGATAAATGCATGACGAAGAACATCCATGGCTGTAATACCATACAGAATAATTTCACAGTTTTAGATTTTCTTCTGCTAAAATCCCACCCCCTGCCCCTCGGTGTTTTGAAAGTCTTCACCGTCTTGGTTTTGCAGAGGTCACGTTCTTAGAATCATGCAAGACCTAGAGCCTTTTAGGCCATAACCTCTGTTTGAAATACATTTTCTCACTTTGAGTTAGAAATTCACCTTGGTGCTCTTCTAATTATCCTTTTTAATGGAAGATTTGTTGATAATATCAATATCATCTGAATCCTTTTTAAAAATTGTCATTTTAAGAAGTGGAGAAGGTGACAGAAGTGGCTGGCCCTAAAAAGGAGGAGTGCAGCCAGCTAGCCTGATAAAACCATAGTTGCCCTGTTCCGGGTAGTTTACATAGGCATGCATGCTAGCTACTTCCCACTGAGCCAACCTGGAGTCTGTGGTTGCATGCACCTGGTGATTGGTGACACATGACCATCAGAATGCTGGGGGCCAATGAGAAAGAGACAACACAGCTAAGAGAGTCTCTGGCTGCCAATAGGAAATTGGGTGGAGGTATATAGGTTTGTCCCATATCCACAATAAACGAGTCCTCTGCTTGCTTCTCATCTGTGTTGTTGATGCCTTGCCTTCTCACCCCACCTCCCCCAAGGGGTGCCTAGATAGGGCAACTGCAACAGCCCTAAAGAAACAGCACCATTTACATCACCAGTCATGCAGAAAAGCAAATGGTTGGAAAGACAGTGGAGTCCACTTGTCACCACACTTAGACTGAATCACAGCCCTCCTAACTGTGTGTGTGTGATTTCAACTAATTCCTTAGCCTCCTCAATGTCCTGATTTTAAGATGGAGATTATAACAATATGTTAATAAGGTTAAGGTTATAATAACATGAGAAAACTCATGGTAAGTTCTTAGCAACCAGGTAGATAACCCCTAAGAAACTCTAAGAGTGAATATTATAATCCCAGACCTCAGAGAGTAGTAGGAAGTGCACACAAGTTAAAGTCCCAGAATGGTACTCTGGGTCCATTTTTCATGATGCAGGACACTGTCTGACCTCAACCATGAGACACATCTTACCAGGTCTTGACTGCTCTTCATCTCAATAAAGGTACACAGAATGAAACAGTAACAATATGAAGTTAGTGGCAATGGGCACAGTAGAAGAAGATCAATGTGTGAGTATGTAGGAATGCTGCTGTACTCTACTGCATGGAGAGTCAACTGCCATCTCTAATAAAATGTTGAGGTGAAAGAGAACCAGAGCACAAATGAAGCCTACAAAAGAAAGGGGAAACTGTTTTCTGATTGGATTTGAGGGAATTTCATGCCTGGTACTGTAATCCGTACATGTACATGGATATCATGCTTTCTGGTTACTCTCTCCCCATCCTTTCTTATTTGCCTCCTCCCTTACAGGCCCCTCTTCTTCATTACAAATATCTTTCCCATGCCCACTACTTTTGGTTTGGTTTCGTGTCTTTCAGAGTTCTACTAGAATTGTCTGTGTGACCATGGGTTTGGAACTCTCAATTCAAGCCTATTTTGCTCACAAGCAGATGCACAACTGGATCCTGTGCCTCCCCTATCCCCCAATCTGTTGGTTGCCCATAAATCATCAGTAAGTGGTAGTGGTAGGGCCCCATGAGCCCTTTCTCCATCCATAGCTGACTGTTAAGAGGGTCTGACTTGCATGGGCCTGACGCCAGTAGGCACAGCTGCTCTGAGTTCATTTTGTCTGAGAGCCTAGATTCAAATTTATTCAGTATTGCCTGCAACTTCTCAAACTTAATACAGGAGCAAGATGTTTGGAGAGCAATGAATGCCTACAGGAAACTTTCCTTGCTAACCATTTATTGCCTGGATGGTTGATATCTAAGGATATTTCAAAAGTCATCAATATCCAGCTC
>CABHPH010129065.1:0-33842 GCA_902168325.1 Peromyscus nudipes | reverse complement strand
ATAGAGTGCTGGGTAAGAGCTGTTGGTTGGGGACTCTGGGTTTACTGCCAACCTTGGGGAGGGCCACACCCACTGGTATAAATAGAAGCAGATTCCCTGATGTCATCTTTTACAGTGATGGGAGCACTCCTTGAAGGGGCCTCTTGATCTGAGCCCCAAACCGTGGAATGAAGCTGAAGGCGAGATACACAGTAGGACTTCCAAACCACATTGAGGGATTTTAGTGGAGCTTCATAAAGATCTCATCCTCCCATCTCTGGAGATCCCAGGCTCCCCAGGCTTGCCTGGATCTCCTGAAATCATCAACCTTGCAGGGCCCCAGCACAGCACCCCACAACACTCAGACATTTTAAAAGTCAGTGATAGGAACCCTTTCTTTTGACATCTTGGTGTGAAATAACTTGAGTTTTATAGACTTCTTTTTTTTTTTGAAAGATCATATCATTCATTCTCTTCTGCAAGTTAAGATTCTAGCAGATTCTGGAAAATAGTGAGCTTGAACAGTATGTCTCAAAAACCTCAAAGCTCAAATTAGCCTGCTTCCATCGTGATCCTCAGCTTTACAAGTAGAACAGGGTTTCCTCTACTTGCCAATGGTTTTCTCTTTGAAGTTTATAATCCATCAAGATGCTCTTCTTGATCAAACCCTAATCAGGCTCCTCTGAACTCCTTCTCAACTAGGCCTCAACCTTGGCCTGTCAGGGTCTAAACAAACACTTGCGTGGCTTACCACAGCTCAAGGCCACATTCTACTACCCAGTTTCTCTTAAAATGCCTGAGAAAAATCCAGACTGCTGAAGAATTGTTTGTTCTAGCTGACACTCAACCACAGGGAGCCATCCCCCAGCCTCTGTGGGAGGGTAGGAGCCTGAATACCACAGGCAGCCGGTAACGAGGTTAGATTAGTTTCATATGGGCTACATTCCCTTCACACTTTGTTAAAATTTCACTTCTCTGACTGCTGAAGCCGGGGTCTTTCCTCAGTCCCACTCCCGCCTTTTCTCTAAACAAAACACCCAGGCTGAACGAACCCGCCTTTTCCTCTCCTCAGCGGTTACTGAATATACTGTTTTCACACTATGTTTATCTTTGCCATAATAAAGGCGACTTGCCCTGAGGGCATCTTCGGTTTCTCAGCATCCTTGGAGCTCTCTCTGTGGGCTGTGGTGCGGGTGTGGAGGAATACTAAGCTTGGCACTGTAGCAAACAAGAGTGATGCAAGAAATAAATAACACAGCAAGGGCCGGGGTGTAGCTCAGTGGAGGGGCAGCCCTCTGGCTGCTATAGAATAGAACGTGCAAGGTCCTGGGTTCAATCCACAGCACGCGGAAACAAAACACAAATACCCCAAACAACAACAAAAACAAGCAAGAGGCTGACGGTGGTTTTGGAGTGTGTGGCTTGGGTTATAACTACCCTGAGTCACGGGAGGTAAGTGGAGGGGGCCCATTAAATGAGATAATGCAGTATAGTAACAGCTAGAAGAAAGGAAGCACAAGACAGAGGAGCTATTATCTGTGTTCACTGTGGAGGTGGCATTCAAACTGGGTTTTTAAAACTGGAGGAGCTGTTCATTCCTTAATTTAGGAAACGTATTTCCAAGGCTTCTGTCTAAGCGCTGTGCTAGACACAGGGAAGGAAGGAGAAAAGGGGGAGGGGATGAGAAGAGTCCTCAAGGAGCTACTGCTTTGTGAGACGACGGAGAAAGGACAATGGGCAAAGGAAAATGAGTAAGTTCAATTATCATCCTCCTTAAGAGGATGCAAGCAGTGTTGTGTTTGCGCCTCATGTATACAGTCTATTTTCATCAGATGAGATGACCGAGATCTGGGCTGGGACCTGCCAGATAAGGAGTCAGTGGCACCAAGTACTAAGAAAAGAGCATTCCCAGGACAAGGGGGGATGTCTGGGGGCAGGGCTGCCAAGGACTTCCTTGTTCTAGGAGCAGGAAAGAGTGGGGGAGTGGGGCAGCTGCTCACAGGACGGAGGAAGAGAGCGGGTCCAAATGAGCTGGTAGGTCGAGCACAGCAACACAGGTTTGTGGGGAATCGACCACCCAACAGCCTGGCTGGCTGGAGAGGGCAGGGAGACCAAGATTTGAGCCAGGCTCTGAAAGCTTGAATGAACTTCTGTTTTACTCCCTATAAACAATGGAATGATGTTGCTTTTGATCAGGGGGATGATGTAACAAGTTAAAATACCAGGACCATTGAGAACTCAGTAGGTAAGGGTACTTGCCTGACAACACGGCGCACCCTCTCCTAAATAAATACATGTAAAACAAAACAAAATTAGAACTACCTGCCACAGTGGGCATACTACAAAAATATGTAGAAAGTGTTCTTTACCTGATGCACTGAATCAATCTTGAGATTTGTATCTCAGGGACATCCACCAATTGATGGCGAAGGAGCACAAATAAGATGTTGGGGACCTACTTCAGTGGTAGCCTCTGTCACCTGCTCTGAGTGCTCCCTCTCCCTTCCTCCCTCTCCCCTCTCTTTCCCTTCCCCCTCTCCCTTCTCTCCCTCCCTCCCTCTCTTCTCCCTCACCTCCTTCCTCTCTCCCTCCCTCCATGCTCTCCCATTTCTGGCATATATCCACTTTGAGAAAATGGCTTCTCTGGAGACCTCCACCCCTTTAATTTCTGCCCTGTGGCTCACAGCCTCCATTCAGAGCTAAGCTCCTTGAAGGAGTCCTGGGCACTCCCTATGTACACTTCCTGATGGTGGCTGTCCAATCCAACCCTCAACAATCTGACTCACTTTAAGCTTCAAACAGGCCCAGCCCAGCCCTCCACTCCACTGAATCTGCCCTCCTATGGTTAGCAATTATATTCAAACTCTCAAATGCAAAGGCTGCTCTCCTTATCATTCCCCATTATTGTCGTGTTTTTTTCCAGCATTGGATAGAGTTCTCTCCTTACCATTTGGCTTCCTCACTGCATCCTTTCTGGTTTCCCTTGTGTCTCCTTGTCTCTTTGCATTATTCTTGTCTACTGTCGACCTCTTATGGCACCCAGCCTATCTCACCTGGTGCACACTAAGAAGCCCCATTCAAACCTAGGACTCAACCAAGCCAATATTCCAGTGACTCAACTCTTTACATCTAGCCAAGAGCTCTTCCTGAGCCCCACATCTCAATTTTCAGGAGACTTTCCTGGGTTACCTCAACCTTGCCCTGCGACTGCTCCCTACCTCCACTCTGTCTTCTCCCTACCAAGGTGAATGCCAACTTAATCTGCCAGTTTGCTAAGTAAGAAACCAGGAAGACTTCAAGGGCACCTCACCCTCTATCACTCTGAGATACAATTAGTCATAAACCTATCAATTCTGCTTTTAAAGTATGTTCCCTAATTTAGCTCTCTCCTGTTCTTGTCATAGCCTTAATCCAGGCTTTCACAGTGATTGCATGGGTTGCTGATGTCACCATCTAACTAACTCCTGGACCTCCAGCCTTTCCTGCCTCCATCTCATCATCTAGGCTACAACATAGATTCTCTTCATAAAGTGCAGAGTAGACAAGCTGAGGTCCTTGTCTAAAGTCGGTGGCTTTATGTGGAGGGCAGAAGTTTGGCATTCTTTGCATTTCATGCCAGTCTTTCCCAGCCTGGCCATGACTTCCCTCTCTAGATTCATCCCCCATGGAGCTCATGGCTAGCATCTCCGCATGCTGGTCTGAGGAGACTTTTCTCAAGATATTGGGAAGTCTGGCTAAATAAATTTGGGTTAAAATCCAGTAAGTGAACTCAAACTCAATGCACACTGAGAACATCTGAGAAAGGAGCAGTGTGGGTAAAGTTTGAGCACCAAACTAGCACTTCAGTGACTTCAACTGGGAACACACACTGAAGGCATTTGGAATATACAATTTCTAGACTATATCAAGCTGTCTTTTGCCCCTCCCCTTCTGCCTGAGCTGCCAATCACTTATGAGTTACAAAAATAACTGTTCTATATGTGCAGGGGATACAGAAAAAAAAAACCTGTTATATTGTGGGGGCCCTCAGAGGCTCCCTAGTAAAGCCTTACTCAAGGTCAGAGAATCTGAGCTTGCTTTATCCAGCAGGGTTGCATAATGAAATGATTTGGTCACAGGCGTGGTTACCAGGTGTGGTTACCAGGTGTTTTGAAGGGTCTACACTTGGCTGTATATTGTGCTTTGATCTTGAAAAGGGGAGGTCTTTTGCCTCGCCCCTTGGCATTGTATAAGAAACCTTTTGGAATAAACCTCAAGGTGGCTAGGTGACCCAGGGCCCTCCCGAAGCGATCCTGTGTCTTTCTTGTCATCTCTGCCTATGTTTCTATTTAATATTTCCCCATTCCTCGCAAGAACCCTTCGAAAGGTAGGAGCAGGTAGGAGCTGGTCTCCCACGGACTCTGACATTATATGCCTGGCATATGGCAGGCATAGAAGCTCTAGTGAGACAAACACATGATCACATGATCACAGTGTGTCAGAATGAAGTGGATCTTGGCAGCACAGGGTAGAGACCTGCGTTATGTGATCAGGGGACAAACTCTGCCCTTCTTCACCTGGCCTATCACTAAAGTGCGCCTCAGTTGCACCTCCCTTATTTTGAGCTTATTTGTTCTGTGCACGTACACATGTTATATCTTTTTGCTATATTAACTCTTAGCAGTATGAAATGTTTCCATTTTGTCTCTAATGAATTGGCTTGTCTTAAAGTCCATTTTGGGGGATAGAGAGATTGGCTTTAGTGGGTAAGACTGCTAGATGCACAAGTGTGAAGACCCAAATTTGAATCCCCGGCACCCATATAAAAGCTGAGCGTGGCTGTATGTGCCTGTAACATTTTATGTTATGCATGGTTTATCATAGTTTTAAATGTTGAAAAGAACATCAAGGATGAAAAATATAGAGGAATTCTTTGCTTGTTTTTGTCTTTTCTTCCTTGATAGTTTGAGGATTCACCTTCATCATGAATGATGCAGTAATGGCCTAGACCAGGAACCTAACGACTACTTCAGAGGAAAGAAGCAGTTATTGATGTCCGTCAACCTGGGGCAGCGACAGTCCATAGAACAGAACTCTGGAAGAAACTAACCAAAATACCAGATGTCATCTCTGTATATGGATCCAGAACCCACTTTGGTCGTGTCGAGATAATCGGCTTTGGCATGGTTTAGGATTCCTTGAATTATGCCAAGAAAAATAAGCCCAAACACAGACTTGCAAGACATAGCTCTATAAAAAGAAGAGAGTTTAGAAAACAGAGTAAAAGAGGCAAGAACAGGATAAAGAAAGGCGGGGGTCGGTGGTGGGTGGTGAATGGGGTGTCTGCAAAGGCCCAGGGTTGTGCTCCAGAAGTGACCCTAGACTGGCAATGGCAGGAGTGAAGGGTCTCCAGTGACTTGATCTGTGGTGACTGTTATGAATTAGGCACGTGTGGGGACCCCCCAGCTGGCCAGGCCAGGGTATCCCACTCGTGAGGGAAGACATGCTGGCATGCTGGGCAGATGCCGGCTAGGGGGCGACCCACGCCATGCGGGCATGGCAGCAGGTGGACATTCACAACCCAGATACTGCATCTGCGTGGAAATGGTTCACTAAAATAGAGACAAGGAGAAGAAAGGAAAGAGGGAGAGACAGAGGGGTCGAGGGGTGCACACCTCATGGGAAGAAAAAAACGGAAGAGAGCGAGGAAGGGGAGGAGTTTTCCCTAAAATGAGGCTTTTACGTAAGGATGCAGGGTGGCTCCAAGGGGTGGGATTTCAAGGGGCGGGTCAGAATATTAACAGTGACCATGGAAATTTCTAAGCAGAGGGCTAATAATCTGGAAAATTTTAACAAAAAGATTTTTAAACAGCACATCCCAGGGCAATGCTGAGCATGGCTTGGTGGTGTGTTGTGGTGGTTTGGAAGAAAATGGCCGCCAAAGGGAGTGTCACTATTAGGAGGTGTGGCCTTGTTGGAGGAAGTGTGTCACCATGGGAGTGGGCTTCGAGGTCTTTTTCTCAAGCTTCCCTCAGTGTGACAGTCAATTGACTTCCTGTTGCCTGCATGATGTAGGACTCTCAGCTCCAGCATCACATCTGCCTGCATGCCGCCATGCTTCCCATGATGATGACAATGGAATGAACCTCTGAAACTATGAGACTCCCCAATTAAATGTTTTCTTTATAAGAGTTGCCATGATCATAGTGTCTTTTCACAGCAATAAAAACCCTAAGACATGTGTAAACAAACTTACATGACGATCTGTGTTCTGTGTTATGCCTGATCACGAAAGCCACAGGCTTGCACTGCGTCTTGCCAAGGGTAGAGGTTCTCATTGTTACTGGCAGTTTATGAGATGGGTTCCATGAACACCCCTTCTCCTGGTAAAGTCAAAGAGGGCTTCTGTGACAGCTGGATGCCTACTCAGGGCCAGAGCTGGCAACACCATCACTTCCCTAAAGGCTACCAGCTATAGTGAAGTCACAGCTGGGAATCACCTGGTTCTTCTATTAGAAAGCATTTGGAGCTGGATAAACACTAAGTGGAGAAATTGGATTAATAATCACAATGACAGGTCAGAATAAAGAGATTAAGAAAACTCAAAAAAGAAATTAGAATTTTTCTTTTGAGGCAAGGCATTAACAAAAAGCTTGTAATTTTGGCCAAATGAATTATACACAGACACAACTTGCAGGGGTCAGTTGTCTCCTCTTTACCATATGAGTGGTCAGGTTTAGCAACAAGAGCCTTTCCCTGCTAAGCCTAGCAATATATATTTCAATAAAATATTTTTTCAACTTATAACCTTAGTATTTTAATTGTATCTTTATTATTTTTAATGATGCATTATGTGTTTGCCCATGTGTAGGGATGTGTACTTGAATGCTACTCACAGGGAGGTCAGAAGCATAGGATCCCCTTGGAGCTGGGAGGTTGTTAGCCACCACATGTAGGTGCTGGGACCTGAACTCTGGTCCTCTGGAAGAGTAGTCCTGGTTCTTAACTGCTTCTTAAGCCATCTCTCCAGCCCCTGAAGTTGCATTTTAAGTTGAGAGAAAATAGAAAGTGAACTTGTTAAGTGTGTTAAGACCCCACATTTTGTGTTCCTGTCACTTAGTGGAGTAGATCATTTTTATGGTAACATAATTCAAGAGAAGAGATGGAGCACCATGCAATACTTATCTTTACCATTTGACAAGTGCCATGGGCTCAAGTAACTGTTGATGCCATAAGCCTTAGCATCCAGTGGATAACTGAATGGAATTTTGTTTTTCTTATCAGTTTATAATTCTCCCAAGAACTACTTTCAGTCAAAGAAAAGACTAACTCCCAAATGGTGTTAAAGACAACAGCACATTCCAGAGCGTAATTAACGAAGCACTCAGCAAAGATTGAGCTGCTATTATGTTGACACCTTTAAGAGCAGATTGGTTGGAGTGATATTATTTGCAGTAGTGTTTAGTGCTATATTAGCCTGATGGGGAACAGCTGCTCTGCCCTGATGATTAAACTAGGAAGGGGGTGGGGAGTGAGTGCTGTCAAAAGCAGACTTTACAGAGCCAGGGTGCACACAGCTAATTAACTCGCCTTACCTAGAGACTGTACTCATCCTGTCTGTATTTGTTCATATGCATAGATCTTATCAAGCCCAAACCAAGCCTGGCTCCCAGTTAGATCACTCCAGCGGATGCTGGCTGACACTGCTTCCCAGAGCATCTCTGCTGACAGCATTGCACACTCAGGGCTTACTGTCTGCTTACTTATGGATGTGGACCTGGTTCCCTAACTCCATGATTTGCTATGGAAAGATATTAAATTTTGCTCTATATTCTAACAGCATGTGGGATGATAGAACAAATTTTAATTAAAAAAAAATAATTGTCCAGGGGCTAGAGAGATGGCTCAGTGGTTAAGAGTGCTTACTGCTCTTGTAGAGGACTCAGGTTTGGTTCCCAGCACCCATATCAGGAAGCTCACAGTCACCTATAACCCCAGTTCCAGGGGATTCAATGCACTCTGGTCCCCATGAACACTTGCACACACAGGTGCATATAAACTCGTGAAGGCATACAATACACACAAGTTAATTAAATATTTTAATAACTATCCAAAGAGCAGTGTAATTATGTAAGAATCTGTTCTAGTATCTTTTCTACTTTTCAATGTTTTGAAAATTCCTTTGACTGCAGGATAGCCAGGCTAAGAAAAAAAAAATCCGGATGAGTGGCTGAAGTTTGGTCAGCTAGAGCACTGGCTGTTCCTCCAGAGGACTTAGGTTCAATTCCTAGTTCCCAACAGTGGGTCACAACTGTCTGTAACTCCAGTCCCTGGGGTCTGTCTGTCTTTCTCAGGTGCTACACACATGTGTACAGACATACATGCAGGCAAAACACCCATATACATAAAATATTAAAAATGTAGCATGCTCAGTTCAACCTGAGATTCTAACAATCAATCTTTCATAATTTGCATGTGTTTTATTATACTACTTATAATGTTAATACCTATTTAACCATATACTTTGTAACAATCTTACAGTCATTCATTGCTTAACAACAAAAAGGATATATAATGAGAAATGTGTTATATATCTTATATTTCTTCTGTGTAGAACTCACAGAGTATCTGTACACAAACTGAGGTAGCTATGACATCATTAGGAGATACTCTGTTTTCCTGTGTCCTCCCCTCCGCCCTCCCCTCCCCCCTCCCTCCCTTCTTTCCTTGAGAAAGTCTCATTCTGTAGCCCTGGCTGTCCTGGAACTCACTATGTAGACAAGGCTGGCCTCAAACTCACAGAGATCCAACTGCCTCTGCCTCCTGAGTGCTGGGATTAAAGGTGTGCACCACTGTGGGAGTCTGCCTGAGTCCAGCTCTGACCTGCTCCCACCTTTCGAAGGATACTTGGGTGGAGGAGAGAGGAATGAGGAAATATTAGGTAGAAAGACAGACATAGATGACAAGGAGAAAGACAGACACAGGATAGCTTCAGGAGGGCCCTGGATCAATACCCCCAGAGCTTTATTCAAAAGAGATTTTTATAATATACCAAGGGGAGAAGCAAAAGACCTCCCCCTTGCAAAATCAAAGCACAATGTACAGCCAAGTGTAGACCCTTCCAAATACCTGGTAACCACGTCCCTGGCCAAATCATCCCATTATGCAACCCTCTGGGTAAAGCAAGCTCAGATTCCCTGACCCTAAGTAATTTGGGACTCCACACACCACCACCTAGTTTGCCTAATTTTGTCTTTTAACTGTTTATAACTAGACTTATTTGGGCAGCTTCTACTCTTTTCATGCCAAGGACCTGACTTAAGAGATGTGAATGTTTCTGCTGGATGACTCACTAAAGATGACATGTCACATGTATTCACAGATATTCTAATAGCCATTTGTAGTGAAACTACTTACTCTTTACCCAGTGCCCCAGAATCATAGCTACTAATATAGCACCTACTGATATATATTCACTGTTACTGGGATTCAAAGGTTAGACTACTGGAGTGACTGACAGTCTATTGTACTGGGGACAGTTTCAGTGTTGTTTGGTATTACCATGTCCAAAGCTAGGTCTCAGTCCTGGATGCACCTAACCACCTTAGCTGTGTGTCTTAGTTAAGGTTTCTATTGCTGTGATGAAACACCATGACAAAAAAGCAAGTTGGGGAGGAAAGGGTTTATTTGGCTTACATGTCCACGTTGCTGTTCGCCACTGAAGGAAGTCAGGACAGGAACTCAAACAGGGCAGGAACCTGGAGGTAGGAGCTGATGCAGAGGCCATGGAGGGGAACTGCTTGCTGGCTTGCTTCCCATGGCTTGCTCAGCTGCTTTACTTAGAGTCCAGGACCAGCAGCACAGGGACTCAGCCCCTCCCACACCGATCACTGAATGAGAAAATGCCTTACAGCTGGATCTCATGGAGGTGTTTCCTCAGCTGAGGCTCCTTCCTCTGATGACTCTAGCTTGTGTGAAGCTGACACACTAAACCACCCAGTACAACTGACCCGTGTCAACTTGACACAAACACACCACTATTAAGCCACAACTCTTCCTTTCTTACTCATCCCCATGATCTTAAATAACTTTAAAATCTCACAGTCTTAAAGCACATTAAAATTTCAGTTCCTTTAAAATAGTCACTCTTTACGAATCCAAAGTCTTTTAAAATTCAAAGTCTCTCAACTGTGGGCTCCAGTACAATACTTTCTTACTTTAAGAGGGAAGAATCAGGGCACAGTCACAATCAAATCAAAGCAAAACCAGATTCCAACCGTCCACTAGCTCGGATCCTCTCACAATCTCCTGGATCCCTCCAAAGGACTTGGGTCACTTCTCCGGCTCCACCCTCTGCAGCACACACAGCTCTTCTTCTGGGCTCTGCCTGGCTCCACTCCACTGCTGCTGGTCTTGGTGGTCGTCCCAGGGTCCTGGCATCTCCAAAGCACTGGGTCTTCTGCTGCAGTTGGGCTGCACTTTCACCAATAGCCTCTCATAGGCTCTCCTCATGGTGCCAAGCCTCACCTTCACTGCATGACCCCTTCAGTCCTGGGCCCTCAACTGCTGCTGAGGCTACACCTTCACCATTGGCCTCTCCTGGCCTCTCACGGTGCCAAGCCTCAGCTGCTCTCCATGACCCCTCCATGCCTTCTAAACCAGTACCACCTGGGTGACTCTTACACATTACCAAGTCCAGCTGCCAACACGAGGTACAACCTTGGTCAGCTCTGGAACACAGCTTCTCTGTGTCCTCAGGAAACGCTTCCCAGAAGATTTATTTTACCTCAGTGATGTTGGTCTCTTCTTACTCACCGCTAATGTCTTAGCTCCAGCTAACGAGCATCAGCTGTCCCAGTAACGTAAAGGTTTCGCTTCAGCGGTTCTGGTATCTTGTTAATCACAGCTGATTCTTTAGCTCCCAGCTAACCAGAACCACAGAATCTTAAATCTTAAAATAACAAATGGCCCTGGTAGAGTCTTTAATCTTCTTTCTAAAACTTCACATGCCAGGTTTCTGTCATCTGCACTGCTCTCAACATTCTTCCAAGTTCCTACAGAACATCCCACGGAGGTCTCACTCAATGGCTTTTCTAGTCCAAAGTTCCAAAGTTCTTCCACAGTCCTCCCAAAAACATAGTCAGCTCTGTCACAACAATATCCCACTATGCTGGTAACAATTTGTCTTAGGGTTTCTATTGCTGTGATCAAACACCATGACCAAAAAGCAAGTTGGGGAGGAAAGGATTTATTTGGCTTACACTTCAGCATTGCTGTTCATCACCGAAGGAAGTCAGGACAGGAACTCAAACAGAACAGGAACCTGGAGGTAGGAGCTGCTTACTGGCTTGCTTCCTGTGGCTTGCTCAGCTGCTTTACTATAGAATCCAGGACCAGTACCCCCAGGGATGGCACCACCCACCATGGGCTTCCCCCTCCCATCCCCCACCCCCGTTGATCACTAAATGAGAAAATACCTTATAACTGGATCTCATGGAGGCATTTCCTCAGCTGAGGCTCCTTCCTCTGATGACTCTAGCTTGTGTCAAGTTGACACACAAAACCACTCAGTAAACTGTGGCAGAAGCCATGGTATGTTATCCGTTCAGAGCCAAATTACCGATGATTTTCATAGCTAATATCTGAGACCTTCTCCAAGGAATTGCTTCACCCATAACTATGCCCTGTGTTTGATGGCAGAGGCCAGTTGCTGTAGTGACATGTGTGACATCTCCAGAGTGCTGGTGCCCTGTGCTCTGCCTGTGTTTCAGCGGTTCTTAGCTTCTCCTTCCTCTGCCTCTTTGTGCTTCCCCCTCTCCAGTGCAGTGGGAGCTCCTGAAGACACCTCAGTGCTTCCCCCTCTCCTGGGCGGTGGGAGCTCCTGAAAACACCCCAGTGTTCCCTCCTCTCCTGTGTGGTGGGAGCTCCTGAAAACACCCCAGTGTTTCCTTCTGGACGAATCTAGTGTCTGAGAATCCAAGGGAACCTGACCTAAAGCTGCTAGACAGGACGGATGTTGGAGGAAGGGAATGTGCTGGGATGAGGGCAGTCCGGTGGACATGCCACAGTGCAGGAAGTATCAACTTTAAGGACAGTGAAATGGGACAAGTGTCACTGAGTAAGCAATGCATGGGAGAGAGACCAAAAGGGTTATTTAGGGTGGTGAATCACCAAAATTTAAGGCTGAGCACAGAAGCCAAAGATCCCTTTTGCCACTTCTGCAGCTGAAGCCACTATTTCTGAGGATGAGACCCAGAACTGAGCTGACAAAAGGCAGGGAGACAGAATCCTTATCCACAGTCCTAACAGAGAAGGAATGAGATCCTGGGACACAAGACAAGGACTCTGGTACTAATAACTTATGAATCTTGACTCCCCAGAGTCCCTCCAACCTCTCCAGGCCTACAAAAAGGGCCTGTTCTGTCAGTGTATTCAAGGTCAGTGCTCTTCACTTTTCGAGTTGACACATGGAGACTTTTGCCTTGAAACTCGAGGGCTTACTAAAGGGAAAGGAGGAAGCTACAGGGCCTAGACAACAGTGCTAGTAGATGCTAGAAGGGTAAACATGGTCCTTGACTTAGGAAAAATTGACTTAATGATTTCTTTAAACTTTATGATGGTGCAAAAGTGGCATTTCTCTTTTTGAGATAGGGTGTTGTTGTTTTGCTCTTTCTTCTTTTAGGGGGCCCACCACCTAGCTCCCAAATAAATCACATGGAGGCTTATTCTTAATTATGAATGCCCAGCCTTAGATTGGCTTGTTTCTAGCCAGCTTTTCTTAAATTATCCCGTCTACCTTTTGCCTCTAGGCCGTTTCCTTTTCCCACTTCTGTAACCTTACCTTCACTCTTACTCTGAGGCTGACTGTGTAGCTGGGTGGCTGGCTCCTGATGTCCTCCTCCTTCTCTGGCTACTTCTTTTCTTCCCAGATTTCTCCTTCTATTTATTCTCTCTGCCTGCCAGCCCCGCCTATTTTTTTTCCTGCCTTGCTATTGGCCGTTCAGCTCTTTATTAGACCATCAAGTGTTTTAGACAGGCAAAGTAACACAGCTTCACAGAGGTAAACAACTGCAACATAAACAAAAGTAACACCCCTTAAAATCATGTTCCCCAACAATAGGGTCTTATGTAACTGAGGCTCACTCTTCAATCCCCCTGACTCTACCATCCTAACAGCTGGGACTACAGAAGTTGACCACCACTCCTGGCTTATACTTTGAGTTTTCATCGTTTTTCCAGGCTAGTGGTATGTGGCAGGTTGGTGTTTCACATGTAGGGCAGCAGCTGCAAAGGAGCTGAAGCTCCTAGGCAGCCATGCAATTGTTAGGATGAACAACCCTGCAGTGTTCTGTGCTGCTAAACTGTGGTGCTTGGTAGGTTAGGTGCAGTCAATACATTTCAACTTAAGATAGTTCAATCTACTATGGTGTCTTAGTTAGGATTTTATTGCTGTGAAGAGACCGCATGACCATGGCAACTCTTATAAAGGAAAACATTTAATTGGGGCTGGCTTACAGTTCAGAGGTTTAGTCTGTTATCATCACGGTGAGGAGCGTGGTAGCACATAGGCAGACATGGTGGTGGAGAGGTAGCTGAGAGTCCTACATCTGGATCCACAGGCAGCAGGAAGCAAGAGTGACACTGGGCCTGGCTTGAACATTTGAAACCTCAAAGTGTGTCATCCCCAGTGATGCACTTCCTCCAACAAAGCCACACCGACTCCAACATGGCCACACCTCCTAATAATGCCACTTCCTATGAGCCTATGGGGGCCATTTTCATTTAGATCACTACAGATGGGTTTATCTGGAGTAATCATTTATAAATATGGATATTAAAAATGTACATTGAAGGAAGTGTGGGGACCCACAGAGATTTCCTAGTTGAGACCTTACTCAGGGTCCAAGAATCTGAGCCTGCTTTACCCAGCAGGGTACCAGCGGTTACCAGGTGTTTGGAAGGGTCTACACTTGGCCGTGCGGTGTCCTTTGATCTAGCAAGAGGGAGGTCTTTTGCCCTGACCCTTGGCATTGTTACAAAAAGTCCTTTTGAATAAATGGAAGAGTTTATTCAAAACCATTGGGTTTTGATCCAGGCCCTTCTGAAGCTATCCTATGTCTCTGTCTTTCTTCAGTCAGCTGGTCTCTCTTTCTATCTAATATTTTCTTACCCCTCTGTCCTCTTCCTAAGAACCCTAGAAAAGGCGGGAAAGGTAGGAGCTGGCCTCCCACGGCCTCCTACAAGGAAGTAGAATATAAAATTGACTAAGTAATAATTTAGTGACAGAGAACATTTTCCAAAATATAGGTGTTCAGCTTGGCAAGGATCCTAGGAAATGGTGCCATCACACTGCCAGGATAGCTTTTGGAAACTGGATAACACATCACCAGAATCAGCCCACTATATCAGTAATAACACTAATAAGTACCCGAGGTACACAAGATATGAAAGTCTGTGGGGGGGCCTTGGTAAGACAATTGTGGGGGCACTGTTCTACATCACTAAAAATTTCAGGTCACACATACTATGTCAATGTAAAGGCTGGCCTCTCCTGGGACATTTCCTTCAAAGTAAAGGACAAGCAGTTGCATTTCATAATTCATCCACTACTCAGAGGGAAGCAAGATGCTTGGTAGGTTCTGGAAGCAGTGTTTTCCTCTTGTCTTCTCCCTGGTAATGGGAGAGATGTTTTAGCTGTGTTTGGGGCCTTGCAGAAAGTCCAGGATGCAGAGAGAGCAGCCCTGTGCCATGGACCCTTCTAACCAGCAGCTCTAAGCACTGGAAGCCTTTTGCCTTGCCACATAAATTCTTCTACCACTCCCCAAGGCCCCGCTATAGGGAGATATGAGTTTCGCTTCCAGACTCATGTGCTGTGAAAGAGAAACTTTAATGTGGGGATTTAAACCTTGAGGCTATGAAGAACTTGAGTTTGTCAGGAAACGTTCAGAAACCCAGGGAAAAATGAGCGAGGATGCAATGGGCAGGGGGCCCCAGTTGATAACTGTTGCACATCTAATTGATCATTATACAAATGAGCAAGATGGGGAGTTGTTAAAAACAGAAAGCACATCATTTAAGAGGCAACACAATGCTCACACTTCATGCAGTTGTCCTCAAGAAACCTGAATGAGGGGCTGGAAACATGGCTCAGGGGTTAGGAGCACTGGCTGCTCTTCCAGAGGACCTGGGTTCAATACCCAGCACCCACATGACAGCTCACAACTGTCTGTAACTCCAGTTCCAGGGGATCTGACACCTTTACACCAATGCACATAAAATAAAGTTAAGTATGTTATCAAAAAAAAAAAAAAAGAAACCTGAATGATATAAAGTGACTGCAAAGGCTTTCACCCATGTCCCCCCCCCCCCACCTCCCCTAGCTCAATGGAAACACAGTTGGGGCACTCCTTTGAAACCATGTTCCCTTGGCTTTCCCACTAATTACCAGATGACGTCACCGTGGGCCTCCTTCTGCCCTGCTCCAGCTCCCTGGGAGTCTGTCTGCAGCTAAGGCTTCCAAGGCTTGGGCCCAAAGTGCCTGATTCCTATGCCCATGCTGACAGCACGCTCCTCCTGCCACAAGGGTGGTGAAGCCACTGCCCAGGCTGTTAGTCCCTGTGCAGCTGGTCTTTGTGTGCTCAGTGCCTCCAGAGTCCAGAAAAACTGCCTTCTCAGCCCGTCTCCCAAAAAGTGAATACATGGGAGATAACCTGGGGAATGCACACTCAGTGGGACTTTGTGGTGATATTTTCTTTGTGCACCCCAATAAATTTTATCTGAGGATCAGAGGAAAAAGTCAACCACTATAGTAAACATAGAAGTCAGGCAATGGTAGCACATGCCTTTAATCCTGTCACTCGGGAGGCAGAGATCTGTCTGGATCTCTGTGAGTTCAAGGCCACATTGGAAACAGAGCCAGGTGTGGTGGCACATGCCTTAAATTCCAACACTTTAACCATAAAGGACTGGAGGTCCGTACAGACAGGCAGGAAGTGACAGAGCTGGGCAGGAAGAGGAAGTGATGTAGCTGGGCAGAGAGAGGAAACGAGATTGCAGAACAGAAAGGCATATAGGCTTCAGTATACAGGAAGTAGGTCTCTTTGGAGACTGAGGAGTTGGTGAGGTGAGGTTGGTTGTAGCTTGTCCTGTTCCTCTGATCTCTCAGTTTTTCACCCCAATATCTGGCTCTGGGTTTTTATTAATGACTGTTTAGCAATTCGTGTTATAGGACTTAGTGGAGTTATATCTAGTGATTAGATGCTCAGAAAATATACCCTTTAAAGCTTTATTTTACTTTTAATTATGTGTATCTCAGGGGTATATGTGTACATGAGTACAGATGCCTGAGGAGGCCAGAAGAGGGTTTCAGGTCACCTGGAACCAGAGTTACAGGCGGTTGGAGCTGCCTGATGGGGGTGCTGGGAACCAAACCCAGCTCAGTGAGTGCTCGTAATCTATGAGCCATCCCTCTAGCCCCAAGAATATAATTTTTAAACACCTTTCCATATAGCAAAAACACTTCCCATTTGGCAAAATAATTTTCAGTTGTGATCATGAAGAGAAAAAAAAGAATAGCAACAATTCTTTTTTTAAAACTTTGCATATATAATCATGTCCCATAAGTAAAAAAAAAAAAAAGAAAAACTACAGCACGAAAAGAAAAAAAATGAGAAAAATTCTTTCAGTTATACCAATGTACTTTCCCCTTGAATTATGTATATTTTCAAGCATAGAAATATTGGAGAATATTATGGTAAATATTCATATGCCTGACACCTAAATCTTATGTTATATTTCATCATATTTGTGCTATTAAAAAAAAACCCTTTTCTTTGTTATTGTTTTACTTTGAGGCACAGTTTCATGTGGCCCAGACTGGCCTCAAACTCACTATGCAGCCAAGGCTGGCCTTGAACTCCCAACCCTCTGACTCCACCTCTGGAGTGCTGAGATTCTAAGTACACATCATCACACCCAGCTGTACTCTGTGAATTCTTCTGTACAGGAAGTTCGTCTCTCTTCACCATTAATCGATTGACTTGATAGTTGTTTATATCAGCACAAACTCCTGGACATTTCCAGATTTTCCAGATCTGACCTTTGGGAGCCGTGAGTATGTGCTGCTGGCTGTAGAACCCAGGACCAGAGTTACACTCCCGTCCCTCCATTGGAAGCCTCCTCACTTGGTTCCTGGCTCCCTCCGTCAAACTCTGTTCTTTTAATTTTTGTGCCTTTCCTTACCTTCTGACACTGCAAGAAATTTCAAGTTTGTTAGGCAGTTCCTCAGGAAGTCCTGGTTCCTTTCATTGGAAAAATGGACATGAAACCCATGATCTGGGCACAGGTATGTTTGCTGCTTCTGGGGCCCTTGATGGACAGGGCTAAGAAATGCATATTTCATGTATGCATGCATGTATGCATGCATGTATACTAACTTACATGCACACTTTTCTTTTCCTTTTTGTTCTTCATGTCCTTCCCCTCCTCTTCCCTCCCCTCTCTTTTCTTTCTTTTCCCTTCTTTTTTATTCTGGTGCTAAGGACCAAACCTAGAATCTTGTAAGGCAAGTCTGTTGTGGAATATTATTTCAAGATGTGTTACATCTGTTTACGCTATGGAACATTTGTTTAATGACGCAAAGATGTGTTGCATTCCTTTAAGTTGCATGGGTTTAACTCTGTGAAGCTGTGTAACTGTGCCTGTCTAAAACACCTGATGGTCTAATAAAGAGCTGAACGGCCAATAGCAAGGCAGGAGAAAGGATGGCGGGGCTGGCAGGCAGAGATACTAAAGAGAAGGAGAAATCTGGGAGGAAAAGAAGAAGTAGCCAGAGAAGGAGGAGGACTCCAGGGGCCAACCACCCTGCTACACAGCAAGCCACGGAGTGAAAAACAAAGAAAAGTATACAGGAATAGAGAAAGGTAAAAGCCCAGAGGCAAAAGATAGGTGGGATAATTTAAAGTTAAGAGAAGCTGGCTGGAAACAAGCCAAGCTAAGGCTGGGCATTTATAATTAAGAATAAGCCTCTGTGTATTATTTATTTGGGAGCTGGGTGTTGGGCCTCCCAAAAGAGTAAAAACAAACAACATCATAAATCCTCTACCATTGAGCTTCATTCCCATCCCAAATCCTCTTAATTTAGCCACTAATAGATATTTTGCCTTCTCCCTTTTCTGTAATCTTTACTTTCACCAGCCCAGACTAGCATTCCCTAGTCCCTCCAGTCTAAAGTAGAATCTGTAATAGCTTCTGTGTGCCTTCACAGCACATTTTATCCGTCTTCATGATGGTTATCCATGTGCCAGACAGTCACTGATATTCTCGATTGATCAACTCTTGCTTCCCAAACAGGACTATAGCTCATGGGGGCAGAGAACAAGTCGGCTATATGATCACTGTATCCCAACTTAGAATTGTTTGTTGAGTGAGTGAATGAACAAGATTATGGGGCTCATTGATGAGACATAGCTGTGTATATAGAGGTGGTTTATATATTTATACTGAGGGGATTATGGGTTGGTAAACTTAGAAACAATTGTGTTCTTGGCCAAAGAGTCTAGAAACATGGAAGGCCTTTTTTTTTTTCCGCTACAGGCCTCCATAAATTTGACATGTATATTGAGAATTATCAGCCTCCGTGCTCCATTGATGAGGCACAAGACTCTGTTAGTAGCAAGCTGACCAGTTCTCCTCTCCATAGAGAACTTGGCTCTCTCTCTTTTGCCTGCTGTAGAAGAGCAAAGGGCTTCTATTTAAAGCCATGAGGTCAACAAAGACTATTATTTCCGATGCTCCTCCCTGGAGCAAGCCTGCACAGGCTGAGCCTGACTCAGGTGGAGTTCATGGCAAAGTTTAACTTCAGGCATTTCCTGAAATAATTCCACAGAAGTTCAGCTCTCATAATGGAAGCTGATACTGATGTCGTAGGCTCCCAGTGCACATCTTATAGCTTTCTGGGAACCGAACCATACCCCTACTCCACCCCACCCCCACCCCTGTGCAGAACCTGGATTCAGTACCTGGGTTTGACTGTTTCTTTTTAAAAATGTATGTGTGTGTGCATGTGTGTGTGTGTGTGTAGGTGAGAGAACAATTTCCTCTCCTATCATGTAAGGTTCTAGGTATCCAAGGTAGAGGTCACCAGGGTTGGTGACAAGCACCTTATTTGCCAAGCCATTTTCACCTTCCTGTTTCCTCTTTAAATTTCAAAATAAAATTTATTTTTTCCCATATTGTGTTACTTACTTTTCTACTGCTGTGATAAAATACCAGAGACAAAGCAACTTTTAGATGAGAGTTTATTTTGACTTACAGTCCCCAAGGGATAAAAGTCCATCATGGCAGGAGACAAGGCCATGAGCAACAGGAGACGGAAGCTGAGAGGTCACATCTCCATCCACATACAGGAGGAAGAGAGAACCATGTGGTTGTGGGCTGAGGCCATACACTCTCATAACCTGTCCCGTGTGATGTACTTTCTCTGGCAAGGCTCCCCATCCTAAAAATTCCATGATCTCCCAGATGGTGCCACCAAGGGCCCAAGTATTCAAATACATGAGTGTAAGGGGGATATTTCTGATTCAAACCACCATGTGTACGTGTTCTGCAAAAAAGTTTTAAGAAAAACAAATAGCTTCACATTCAGAATAGAGGAGATCCCTTTAAGAAATCCTTTAGTCAGCTGGGTGGTGGTGGGGCACGCCTTTATCCAGCACTCGGGAGGCAAAGCAGACGGATCTCTGAGTTTAAGGCCAGCCTGAGCTACAGAGTAAGTTCCAGGACAGCCAGAGGCTATCATCAAGAAATCTGAAGACAGATGTGGGGAAAGAGGAACACTTCATCACTCATGGCGGGAGAGTAATTCAATACTGTTATTATGGAAATTGGTTTGGAGATTCCTTAAAATGTTAAAAATAGAACTAGCATATAACCCAGCTATTCCACTCCTGGGCATAAACCCCCAAACTCCGTGTCCGACCACAGAGCTGTTTTATTTGCACATTCCTTTTGGTTGTAACTGTTGTCGCACTATTTATCACAGTCAGGAAATGGAACCAATCGAGGTGCTCCTCAACCAACAGGTGAATGAGAATGTGGTACATGTCCCAAAGGGAATATTAGTCAGCTGTAAATAAGAATGACATATTGAAGTTTGCAGGAAAATAAATGGATGTGGAAAGTATGATATTAAGTATAGTGACCCAAACTCAGAACAGACTCTCCTGTTCCCCTCCATGTGTGGATACTAGCCTCTAATGTACCCGTGTATGTATGTAAGTAGCTGTAAGAGTGTGTAGGATACAAGATTTGTCAATGAGATCAAGAGAGGGTAAGATTAAGTAATGAATGGAATGCAGGCAAAAGGACACATGGGTTGTAAAGAGAGTAGATAGCTTTTTTTTTTTTTCTAGTTTCAACTCTCATTTTTTTCTTTTCTCCTGGTGGGTAAAGTGAATAAAAATATAATTGGTAGTGGAAGTATAAGACCCTAAATGAAACTCCACTGCTTCGGTATGGCCACCCTGTACAGACGTTCACTGAGATGTACAGTTTGGGACTGGGCAAGTGTTTGAGTGGCTTCCTTAAACTAGCTGTGTGATGTTTTTATTTGTGACTTAATCAGCATAAAACAGTCTTATTTAAAAAATCGTTTCTCTCAAGTCTTTTGTCACAGTTATGGAAAGTTGACCAACACAGTTTGTTTGTGTCCATTGCCCACCCATTGAGGTCTCAGTAAGAATTTGTTGCCCTAGGTTTTATTTTCATTTTTATTTCTTGTGATTACAGTGTCAACACCAGAAAGACAATGAGGAAGGAGCCAGGCATAGTGGCACACATCTGTAATTCCGGCTGGAGCTGGAGGCAGGGGGATGAGAGTTCAAGACCATCCCCTGCTGTATAAATAAGTAAATTCAAGGTCAGCCTGGGCTAGATGAGACCTTGTCTCAACCATGCTGCCTCACCTCAAAAGGAAGAAGAAAGACAACAATGCTTGCTAAGCACGCACCCTACCACTGAGCTACTCCCAGCCTCATTCTGGTATTTTATGGGAATACCTTTTATTCTTTGGAAACCAATATTTTTACAATTGGTTTTACATTTGCTGCAGATACTTTCTTCAAGCAGTGGCTTATGTTTCCACTTTGTTAAAATTGTCTTTGTTTAGCAGAAGTTTAAACTGACCAATTTTGTTCTTATCGTCTGTGTAAGAATGCTTTATTTCCAGGTCATAAAGATCTTCTCTTATATTTGCGTTTGGATGTTTTGAAGCTTTTACTTCAACTGTACTAGCATGGGGGCGGGTAAGAAGATTCCCCCATGAACTAGCTGATTTCCCAAGAAAAAATTGGTATTAGTTCATTTGTTCCTTTGATAGTAAAACAGCTTTGCTAATAACAATGATTCCTTCATGTTGGAGGTTCTTTACAGCAGCGGTTTTCAACCTTCCTAACGCTGCGACCCTTTAATGCAGCTCCTCATGTTGTGATGATCCCCAACCAGAAAATTATTTTTTGCTACTTCATAATTGTAATTGTGCTACTATTGTGAATTGTCATGTAAATATCCGATATGCAGGATATCTTATATGCGACCCTTGTGGAAGTATTGTTTGGCCCCAAAGAGTCTCCACCCACAGGTTGAGAACCACTTCTTTACAATCTCTCTCATCTGTTCCACTGGGCTAGTTGCCTGTCCCATCCTGTCTTGTTTGCTGTAAGTCTTTTTTTTTTTTTTTTAATTTTAAATTTTTCAAGACAGGATTTCTCTGTGTAGCCCTGGCTGTCCTGAAACTATCTCTATAGACCAAGCTTGCCTTGAACTCACAGAGATCTGCCTGCCTCTGTCTCTGGGGTTAAAGGCGTGTGCCACCCCCACCCCCACAGCTGCTCTAAGTCTTAGCATCTGGATGCATTCCTCATCTTGGTAATGATACTCCCACTTATTAACGCGGACTCTTTCTTTGTAATTCCACAGAATTTGATGTTGACCTTGGGAAGTTCCACAGATAACTGAAATAGCATTTGCATCTCTTGTTACTGTGGTTGTGAATGAATGTTTTTTTGCTGTTACATGCTCATGTCAATGATGTGCAGGAGTATTGATTTTATGTCTAGAAATAATTGTTATACCCTGATTGACTGTGTCTATGGAACTCTTTGGATTTGTAGATCATCTGTATTCTTAGTAAGAGGAGGTAACTTTTGGATTTTCTCTTTCAAATTTGTGTTCCTTCCATACTACACCACATGAAAGTGGTGAATCTTATTCTTGACTTTAGAAATATTTTTAAGTGTATTCCCTGCTCAATGGTTGTTGGTTACTTAATTTTATTTTATGTTGTTGATAGCTCTATTTAAGCAGAGAAAGCATATTCAAGTCTTCGTCTGTAATACGTAGATATCGTCAGTGGTCTCACTTACTTTTAGACCATTAGGAAGTTTAAATGAGATGCCATGCAGGAAAGTCATACTAGATTCAAATGTTAGTCAGTATGCAGACATGTGTGTTTGTGCATTTGTTTTCTGTCATATCCCTAGTACCTACAATATTTTCTGGAAGACAGTTGGTATGCAACAAATAAATGCTAGATGGTCGTGAAGGTAATCAATATTAAAGAGGTATTTCATGTATTTCATGTAGTATAACATTTTCTCACATCCTAACAGGGATAACAACACTGAGGTATGCACAAGGACATTCCTTGTATTTCCTGTTAGTGGCAATAATCACTGAGATAAAATACTATCTCAGAACTCTTATTTTTGAGGTTCAATGGTCAATCAGAATCCATTTCCTGTCCGTGTTCTAGGCAGCTATTTCCAATCTATTGCAATTGGCATAGAAACAATGACTTATTCACCAAGTTACAGTAGGCTTGGTTAAAATTTAACAGCATTTAATCTCTGGTTGATTTGGCGTATGGTATTGTTATGAGACAGAAGTTTAGGGACCAAGGGTTTCATTCTTCCAAAGGTAAATACACACAGGACACCCATAGCGAGCTCAGCCTAATGGCCTCCTGTTCTTTGTGTTTCTTCATAAGCTGACAACGGCGATAGCCAAGTAAAAAGCAGCACCGTGCCTACACAAATGTCTCTTCTTTATTAGTAGAGCGCTGCTTTGTTCATGAGTTTGTCTTTCCGATTGTGTGACTGGCTGGAAATGAGAACTCTCAGCCCGATTTCAGTAAGTGGATTAAAGGGCTTTATTTCTAAAAACTCTTCCAGGGAAGTCTGCTGAATCCTTTATTCTGACAGCTAGACATTGAGATGAGTCATAAACAAGAATAAATGAGCACCGGATTTACAAAGCAATGGAAAAGTCACATCATGTGATTTTGAACATCATGTTGCTTCTCATATTATATATGCCGTTTTCACATCTTTCCATGCTATCAGTCTATGATTTCACATACAGAGGCACTTTGCTACATTTCTCTTCCCAAACACTTCAGGCTGCCACTCCCTCCCTCCCTCCCACATGGCACACATCTCCGCCAATTCTTGCCCTAGAATACACAACATTGAGAAATTAAAGGCAGAAATGCAAGGCCCATGTCACTACAAGGATGTGTTCATTTGTGGAAAACCAAGTGACCAAGAAAACTTAGAACTGTGCAGCAAGCCACAAACACCTTCTAGAAAGACTCGGGGTCTTTTGTGTACTGATGCCTGTCATTCCCACGCTGGATCCTGGGAGGTGGACGCGCTCCAACTTTGCACTCATGCTGCTGAGCTTTTAAGAACTGTCATAGCAAAAAAAAAAAAAAAAAAAATCAGATGCTATATTCTCCACCAACTAGCTTTGCCAAAATCAAGCTTTGAGACTCTTATAAAAGATTAAAATGTCAAAGCCAGTACTTTGCAGTGAAGGGCATACATCATTATTTTGTTCTAATCTGCAGCCACCTGACAGGCCTAAGATGCAAACACAGCCTGGAACCTTAATCCCAAATACTGTAAAGTCATTGTTGACTTTCCGTATTGATTTAGCCTGTTCAGAAGCAATCAAACAAAGAAATGTGCGTGATATAAGACCATACAAGAAAAGGGCATTTTAAAACTGCTAAAGATAGTTGCATCCATACAAAAACCCTGAGCAGGTTAGTTAAGGTCTCTAAGCTTCAACTTGCCCTTCTGTAAATGGAAAGCAATATAAAAATAAAATAATACACATATCTTACAGCATTACAGCATTAAATGAGATAATCTATGTAAAGTATACAACAGTGCCTGGCAAGAAAGTGTGCATAGTCTTGTAGATACACATTCTTATCACTATTCTAGACCAAAGCCTGGATGGATACGTACCTAACCCCCACTGGTCATTTTCAGATGCTGGAATTTATGGTGAGTGCTACTTTCTTTCCTTTGCTTTGACAGTATTTTTACGTTTTCTTCCCTTTGTAAGAAGATGCATTCATCTCCTTCAACCCTGTAGTGAGCTCACACTCACTAGGCTGTGGAAAGTGTAAGCAGGAGGAAATTAATGAAATGGATAGAGCTGCCTGTGTTGGCCCCCAGTGAATCCCATCTCTCTAGACTTTTGCAGTGTGGCTTTGCTGTTAAGATGATAATAAACCTCGTCTAATTTTCCATCTGTTGGCTCTGGGTTGTCCATGTGACAATCTTTGACTCACAAGGCAGAAATGATGCCATGTGGATGCTAGAACTTGAACTTTAAAAGACCTTGCAGCTAATGTCTTCACCATCTTAAAACTTTGAGATGCTTCATGCAGTAGAGAAGGCCAATCTACATTATAGATAGCATGGACCTCATGGACTCTCCAGTTCTTCGAAATTAGTATTTGTAAAAGGGAAAAACCTAAATACTACTGATGTATTCATGTAGGAAATATTGGTTAAAGTTACAGTGTAATTATGGCATAGTGTAGTGATTTGCTAATAGGAAAAGCTACATATGCAGAATATATTGCAATGAAACCAATCAATAGCAAACAACTTACCTATTATTCTCTTATAATGGTTAATTTGGGTCAACTCAATTGCATTAAGAAACTCCTAGGGTATCAATGAAGGTGTTTCCATTGGGATTGGGGATACCCCTGCCCTGAATGTGGGAGGAACCATCTCATAGGCTGAGGTCCTGGACTGAATAGAAAGGGAAAAAGGCTAAAGTGAGTTAAATGGCAGCTTCTCCCATTTACACTTCCCGGTACTGAGGCTGGAGCATGTAGACTCATATGGCCACGACTTCCATGCCATGACGATCGTCTCTCCCCAAATCACAAGTGAAATGAACCCTTCTTCTCTTAAGCCAGTTCATGTAAGGTGTTTGGTCACAGTGATAAAGTAATACAACTCTCGTTTATAAAAAGTAATGTGCCAGGCATGGTGGGGCACACCTTTAATCCTTGTACTCAAGAGGGAGAAGCAGGTGGATCTCTGAGTTTGAGGCCAGCCTGGTCTACAGAGAGAGTTCCAGGACAGCCAGGGCTACACAGAGAAACCCTGTCTCAAAAAACAAACACACAAACAAACAAAGTAATACGTAGGCAGGGAGGAAGCCCATGGGGGAAGGGAAGGAAAGGGGGAGAAAAAAGGGATATGTAACTATTTCTATAGATGCAGATTTATAGGCATTTTCTGGAAGATAATCCAGAGATAGTGAGCAATGATTTCCTCTGGAAAACTGTAGGTGAACTTTGTTTCCTACCCGCCAGTTCCCACATAACCGACATGGAGACTTAATATAAATTATAAATGCTTGGCTGATAGCTCAGGCTTATTCCTAACTAGCTCTTACAACTTAAATTAACCCATTTCTATTAATCTACATTCTGCCACATGGCATTACCTCGCTTTCATCTTGCAACTTCTGTTTCCTCTCTGTGTCTTGCTGGTGACCCTCCAACTCTACCCTTCTTCTTTCCAGGGTTCTCCTAGTCTGGCTCTCCCACCAATCTCTCCCTGGCCAGCTATAGGCCAGTCAGCTCTTTATTAACCAATGAGAGTAATACATATTTACAGTGTGCAAAGATTGTTCCACAGCAGAGAACAGTCCCAGGGGAGCAGGATTCTGACCACTCACTAAAAGTTTGGGGAAGACAGCTCTGGGACAGAGGAATGGATATAGGGTATCAGGGAGTGCTATAGGGTTCCATATATGTGGAAGGGGAAGGAGAGAAGCAGGATCAGGCAGGGACTGTGGAATAGTCTTAACACAGGCAGGCCTCAGCAAACCCCATTGAGATCCCCAGATCTAGGAGGGCCCTTGGGAGTTGTTTCAAGTTAAGAGGCCCTTGATAGACCCTGGCATCATTCAGCTAATTGGTGAGGAAGTGGGTGTAGCCTGGAAAGAGAATCTTCACTTGGGATGATTTTGAAAAGTTCGGAAGTGAGAGTGGCATGGCATATTAAACTCACTTCTATAATAAGCCTGTTTTTGCTAAGAACAGCGCTAGGTGGGGGCTGAAAAGATGGCTCAGTGGTTAAGAGCACTGGCTGCTCTTCCAGACGACCCGGGTTCAATTTCCAGCATCCACATGGCAGCTCACAACTGTCTGTAACTCCAGCTCCAGGGCACCCAAAACCCATGGCAAAAACACTAATGCACATTAAAAAGTAATAATAATAATAAAAATAAAGAACAGTGCTGGGTTTGGGCCTTGCTCTTTCTTGACCCTGGCTGTCCATACTAAAGTACTGACCAATGGTATTTAATTGCTGGTCTTGGGTTAGGAGTGTAGCTCAGTAATAGAGCATTTTCTGGGTTCAATCCTCAGTACCAACAGAAAACCACCACCACAACAGAACAATCTGCAGGCAGGTCTTTTCATGAGCTTAATTTGTGTTAAGACAATTTAAAAAGACAGCAATGCTACCTGTATCAGAAACTTCACTGTTTTGTTTTCTTCCCATTATTTGTGTGTGTGTGTGTGTGTGTGTGTGTGTGTGTGTGTGTGTGTGTTCTGTTTTTAAACCCTGCTTCCATTCATCCTTAAAAATTCTTGGTAACGGGGTTTAAAATCCTCTGGTTAATTTGCCTCGAGCTCTTGGGAATTAAGGGGCTATTGAATGGTTCTTCACAGAAACCCTCGTTCTTTAATAAAAACTGCTGTCGAAGTGAAGCGAGAAAGCACACCATCTTACAGTGCTTTGATATTAATAATTGAGCTAGCTGGCTTTGCCAGCCCAATAAAAGGGTGAGTGATTTGAAAATAACGCAGCTGTGTGGTTTTGCAGGAGCGTCCCACATTGTAAATGAGTTTATCTGGGGGATCTGGATACTATCAAAACAGAATGGAACACGGCCTCCCTTTGGGAAACCAAATCACACAGCCTGAGAGGGAGACAAAGGAAGGGGAACAAGGGCGTCCAAGGTTGTTGGTTTAGCTGGATTGGTTCTGGTGCTGGGTGGCAGTAATACTTGGTTTCAAAGCAGTCTTTATCCCCTAATAATTCTCTAATCCTTGTTGTTATGTGAACCAGCAAACATTTGAAACGCACACATGAAGATTAGAATTAGGATGGTCTCTTGAGTAAAGCAGAAATGCTCACATGGAAGCACAGGACTTGCAAGAGACTCACTAACTCACATCTTGTGAAACTCAGGGAATTCTGATCAGAAATGAAATGTCCACAAATCAGTGAAACATCAATGCTAACTGAAGTTACAAGGACGAATAAAGTGGCTTCCATATTATAGGAAGGATCACAACAGGAGAAAGGCCTTGTGGATGGGTAGGAGGGCTGCTGTCGGTCAGACTCAGAAACAGGAATCTTCTCTTCCTGTTTTTCACAGCATTTTATCTCATACCAAGAAAAACATGTCTCTCTTATTTGTCCATTTCAAAGATAGTGATTGCCAAGCTGTATATATGGTGGTGCGTTCATAACTGCAAGCCCAGAATTCAGGAAGCTGAGATAGGAGTATTATGAGTTCAAGGCCCAGCTTGAGCTACAGAGAAAGATCCTGTCTCCAAACACACACACACACACACACACACACACACACACACACACACACACCCCAACAGCAACAAAAAGACTGGCGGTTGTTGGTGGCGATGCCATAGGTCAAACCTGTCAGCTGCCTGTGAACCAGACACAAGACTGTCATGGCTACATTTGTTGGTTGAAGAGACACTGTTAGGGGCACTTTTCGGTGTCACTGAGGTATGACCGACACAGAAAGTCACGCAGATTTAAGACGTGGTGTTCTACGTCTTGACACCCGTGGTTCTGGCACCACAGCCACCAAACTCCCTTGGGTTTCCGTACTCCTCAGGATAGTCTCTCGCTCTCACCTGATATTGACCTCTGACCTCCACCACATTCACATGCACACTCACAGGTACACATGTGCACACACACACATTCACATTCACATGCCCACACAAAACAGGAAAAATGCAGCAAGAAGAAAACATAAAGGTAAGGTATACGTATCAGAGTTATTGGGCTGTCTTAAAAAAAAAAAAAGCCTTTAATTCCAGCATTCAGGAGGCAAAGGCAGGCAGATCTCTGAGTTTGAGGCCAGCCTGGTCTATAGGGTAAGTTTCTGGATAGCCAGAGCTTCATAAAGAGACCCTGTCTCAAAAACCCAAACAACCAAACCAAACCAACAAACAAAAAGCAGTCATAGACAAGCGTGGCACACAGCACTGAGGGGCGGAGGCAGGAGGGCCAGGAATTCAGTGTCATACTTAGACACATAGTGAATTCTCAGGCTAGCCTGTCTTTCAGAAGCAATAACAACAAAAGCATCCATATATTTAAGAAATATTTTTAAAGTTGGACTAGAGAGCCATAGGATTTAAAGTTCAGTTTGGGCATATCTAACTGACTGCTTGCTAGTAAAAGGCCATGGTGTCCACGTGGGACAGAACTGAATGAGACTTCTACCGTAGCTGGTGGGGCAGCAATCGCCTTTGAAGTGGAGGGACAGGCACCAGGCCCCTGAGAAAAAGGGAGGTAAGAACAGAACGTCAATCCAAACTTGAGAATGGAGAAGGATCTTGCAAGCCACTCAGTCAAACTGCCCATATTTAAGGACGACCTGAAAAGTCACGGAACAGGACAACACCTAGTGAACAGATAGGACAGGGATGACATCCTGGATGTTCTGTGAAGCCTAGGCCGGGACTAACACACCGCTGTCAAAGCCAGAAAAAGGTGACTGGACGGGTCAAAGCAGACTCACAGGCATTCAGTCTGAGAAATGAAATTCAGGCTGGATTTCGGTCTGTGTGGACCCCCTTCCCTGTGTGTTTTTGCAAAGCACACAGCAGCCAAACCAACACTTATTCCACACGCTGAAGAGAACTCTAGAAGCCAGAATTCCTAACACAGCTGGTTCGTGAGGGAGATTAGAATCAGCATACTTTGGACACAAAGGTTCAAAGAGAACAGGGCCTCATCCAGTAGTCAGGTACAGGTTACCGAGGTCAGCCCTAGGGGGAAGTCAGGCACTGGAGGCCCCAGGGAAGAGTGGAGGAAAGACTACCGGGTGAGAGGGGAGTGTGGTTATCTGTAATCTCACATTAAACACGGAGGAAGGATCAGGAGTTCTGTGTAATCCATGGCTACACGGCGAGTTTGCAGCCAGTCCGTGTTACCTGAACCATCCATGAGCAAAACAAAACAGTCAACTGAAGGGAGGAGAAGGACAGGGTGAAGGCAGGTCCTAGCAAGAAGGTCTGAGAGGCTGAAGTGGCACCGAGGGGTGGCTCTGTACCTCAGCCTTCACAAAGTTGTGCTTGAACCCTGCTGTGCTTAATGAACATGTCTTTTAATATAATACTTTAATTATTTTTGAGAATTTCACAGTTCATATAATGTCTGCTGGTTATATTTACCTCCCACTCTTTCCCCTGACTCCTCCCAGACCTCCCTCCCTCCATCTTCTCCTGACTTCAAGTTCTTTTTATAGCTCACTGATTCCTATTTGTGCTGCCCACATACTCATAGGTATGGGGAATGGATGTGTTTGAGGGGAAATATAGGGGAACTGGAGGTATGTAAGGGGCTGGGAATTAGCCTTTGGTAGGAAAATTAAAACCAATCTTCCAACCGATTTGGATAGTAAGAATAAACAGCCTAAAATAACTCTGATACTGTACCTTACTCATATGTTTTCCTTTTGTTGAATTTTTGTTTTGTTTACATGCCCACACACAGGAATGTGAAAGCCAGAGGGACTTCAGGAGTCTTCATCAATCACCCTCCGCCATTTTTTGAGACAAGATCTCCAACGGTACCTGAGCTCACCAATTCACTAGACTAGTTGGCTACCAAATACCAGCCATCACTGCTTCCCCAGCTCTGGGATGACATGCCTGTGCCATATTACCCAGCTTTTTCTATGAGGCTGGAAATCCAGATTCAGGTCCTCATGCCTGCATGGCGAGCACTTTGCTGAAGAACTTTTACCAACTGAGCCATCTCTTCAGGCCCTTTTTGCTGAGTTTTTAATGAAGAGGAATTTGGTAATCTGTTAAAGGAATCTGCAGCAAGCACCTTCATCCCCTGAGCCAGTTGACTGGCTCAGAACTGCTAACTGCTTAACTCCTGGCTCTGGAGACCAGTCCAGCATTGTTTCCACTGCACCCTGTTGGTTAAACAGTTGTAGTTCCAAGATGCCAGGGAAGGGCACATAGACCCTACTTTTTGGTAGGAGGACTTTCAGAGAATGTGGTGACTATACACTAGACAACAACATAGACAGCAGAGTTTAGAAGTTTGTATATATTAAATTCACACATTCAACTGGTTCCCAGAAACTCTCCCTCACAGGTAACTGCCATCTTCAATCACGGTTATTCTGTGCCAGTAGAAGGGTTAGCAATGCCCCTGGCCTGTACCCAGCAGATGCCACTAGTACCCTGTCTCCTAGCTGTGACAACCAAAACTGTCTCCAGCCCGGCGTTGGTGGCGCACGCCTTTAATCCCAGCACTCGGGAGGCAGAGGCAGGCGGATCTCTGTGAGTTCGAGGTCAGCCTGGGCTCCCAAGTGAGCTCCAGGAAAGGCGCAAAGCTACACAGAGAAACCCTGTCTCGAAAACCAAAAAAAAAAAAAACTGTCTCCAGATATCAGATGTTCAAGGGATGATGAAAGTATGTGAAATCCCCCCCCACCCCAAGACAAGAGTCAGTAAAATCCCACATAATCAGCTGGAATATAAGTTTCATGTGAATGTAAGAACTTGTTTGACTGTTTAGATTTTGAATGACTCCTAGGACACTGGCATACCGTGAAAAATGGATGACTACCTGTTAGATGAATGAATGAATAAATGGTAGCAATTTGAAATAGCCAACTCTGAAATCCATATTTTCAGTCAACTGCATCCTTAACCACATATCATTTGACTCATTATAGTTGGTGATGTCCATTTTATAGAGTTGGCATCGATATAAAATACATGTGCCTCTGACAGGAAGCCGTCTTAGTTAGCTGCTTCATGTAGCGACATGAAATATGTGCCACGGAAATCGAAAAGATTGTGATTTCCCAGACACATAGGCACTGTCACGTGACTGTGCTAATGATCCAGCGTCACAAGGCTCACACTGTGGTTTGCAATTGCTGTGACAGTTCAGTGAAACAGGATTGTACAGGAAGTACTGGGTCCTCGGCAAGAGGAGGGAGAGAGAAGAGTACTGTAGTCGGGAAGATTTAGGAAGCTCTTTCTCAATGCTGGTGCTGTGTGACAAAACTATTCCTAGGAAGACGCAACACATGACTACTCACCCCAAATCGGGATTCCACGGACCACAGTATGGACATCACCAAGTCTAACTTGGTGAACCAGTGAGTTTTATTGGCATCATTTACAGGAATATGGGTGAGGGGTTGGTCACTTGCTGGAGCAGAAATGACTCAAAAGACAGCTGTGTCACCAAAGCCCATCCCAGCATGGGTGACAGCTCACAAAGGCAGGAACCTGGAGCACATTGCAGAGCCTGTGGGCAGCTCAACAGGTTGGAGAGTGTTCTTTCCAGGCGCCTCAGTTGGTCTAAACCTCTTCCAGACATCTGGTCTGGTCTCGGAGTCTCCTTTATAGCTCAGCTTCACTGCTTCTGAGGGCAACTGTCATCTTTTATTATTTACTCTGGTGGGGAGGGGCTACTGAATCTAGTCAGTTTTAGGGACTTCCTAAAGCTATTTTGAGTTGTTTACATTTTTGCTTAAGGAGCTTCCCGGAAGGACGGACTGTTTCAATCTGGGAGGGAACTTTCACAACCTGTAGAAACTCAAAGCACCTCTTTTGGAAGATAGACACTGATATTTCTTTGAAAATCTCCCCCTCTTCCCCCAGTGTCCAAGACAGGCTTGTCCATCTCACTATGTAAATTTCTTAAGAGTTACTTCAAAAATACTTTTCGGGGGGGGGGGGGATGGGATTCTCTGTAAGTTTTGACAGCTGTCCTTTTTGAAACTCACACTGCATTTATTCACTGGCCAGCTATAATTATGTCAGAAAAATGAACGTGAGCGCCTTTCTAACGCATAAAGCAATCAAACATTGGGGCAGGATGGAAAGAGAATTGTAAGTCCGCAAAAGCCCTTGGAGATCATGTGGTCATTTAATGTGGTGACTGCTACAAAGATCTGACCTTAGCAGTGACCCTGTCCTGTCATTCTGGGTTGTTCCAGCTCCTTGAAGCCATGTGTGGTAATACATGTGCAAGCCTTGAGGGAGGGGTACAACCCTGCCCAGTGGCTAACAGCTGCTTAGGGACAGGACAAGTCCTTTCAAACTGTTTTTATTAGGCAAGCATGGTGGTGCATGCTCTTACATTTGTTTGGCTTTGATGTGTTCTTTTAACCCCAGCACTTGGGAGGCAGAGGCAGGAGGATCTCTGTGAGTTTGAGGCCTGCCTGGTCTACATAGTGAGTTCCAGGCTAGCCAGGGCTATGTAGTAAGGCCCTGCCTCCAAAATAAGTTTTAAAATGAATTCTTTGTGAGTTTCGTACAATGTATTTTGATCATTTTCATCTCAAACCACCCCCCTTAACTCTTCCCAGGTCACTCCCTCCTCTTTACCTTTGAGGACAAATAATTTTGAAAGGCTAGTTGAACTGTCACATCTAACGTACATCTTGTGGAACACAGAAAATGTTTACTACAGAAAAATGAGAGCAACAGGTGCTGGAGAGATGGCTGAGCAGTTAAGAGCACTGGCTGCTCTTGCAGAGGACCCACGTTCAGATCCCAACACCCACATGGTGTCTCACAACCATCCATAGCTCCTGTTCCAGGCCATCAGATGCCCTCTTCTGACCTCTACAGAGGCCAGGCACACAACACGTGGTACATACATATGCATGCAGGTAAAACAACTGTACACCTAAAATAAAATATAAAATAAAATAAATAAATCTAAATAGAGAATTAACAGGAACTCCCTCCCTCGGTCCCTCTCTTTCTCTCTCCTCCTTTTGTTGATGCTCTTGGACCTGAACCTCACCGTACTAGGCAAGTGCTCTACCACCAAGTCACATACCCAGCTTCATAGCAACTTTTATTAGCCCTATAGAGCCGGTCGCCAGTGGCTTCTGCTCCTGGGTTACTCCTACGTAGTCAGTGTCAGAATAAAGACAATTCAATATTGAACATTCATATTTAAGTTCAGAAGGTGTTCAGAATAGGGTGGGTGTACTGGGTGGTTTTGTGTGCCAACTTGACACAAGCTAGAGTCATCAGAGGAAGGAGCCTCAGCTGAGGAAATGTCTCCATGAGATCCAGCTGTAAGGCATTTTCTCATTCAGTGATCAGTGGGGGAGGGTCCAGCCCATGGTGGGTGGTGCCATCCCTGGGGGGCTGGTCCTAGGTTCTATAAGAAAGCAGCTGAGCAAGCCAGGGGAAGCAAGCCAGTAAGCAGCTCCCCTCCATGGCCTCTGCCTCAGCTCCTGCC
>CABHPH010129064.1:0-10900 GCA_902168325.1 Peromyscus nudipes | reverse complement strand
CCCTATTACACAGACTCTAGGCCCAGCTTTGATAGGAATCAATTAGTAAATACAAGTGGCCAAATCCCATTGATCAACTTCTCCAAGATTTGTCTCAGCAAAATTCTCTCACCTCCATTGCAACATTCTCTCTCCAACAGTCCTGAATACAGAATTCTTTGTTGTTATTAACAATGTCTGATACAATTTCTCTTAAATAGTTCCATAAATACAGGAGGATTTGCAAGCTCACCCACTGCTAAATCCCTATCACTTAGAGTAAAGAAGGAACTCAGTGAATAGTTGGGAATAAATTTGTGAATGAAATGAAGGAAAGGCCTTTTTCATTTTATATCTAAAGGATGATTTTGATATAAAAATAAATAAATCTTCCTTGGACTACACTTACCTGTTTCTAAAAGTACCACCATATCGCAGAAGTCAGCTTAAACAGTTATTATTCACTCTACATACCAGAAATATGATGAAGCTAATGATGAAGCTAATGATAAATGTTAGTGGCATAATCTTACTTCTACTAACATGGAAATTGTATATGTAATAAAAATAATCACTTTTTTGCCAATATAGACAACATTGTCATTAACTAGACATATTGCTATTAACTTTAATTTTTAGATTTTAGTACTGAACATGAAATACAATAGATCTTAAAATTCAAACAGATACATTGGACATATAGTTTAGATAGTCTAAGAATTTCTAATTATAAGAAAGTAATGTTGCCAGGTTCCTGCTATCTATACCTGCTGTGGAATAATGCTCTTGTAAAGATTTGTTACTCAAATTGGTTTAATAAAACACTGATTGGCCAGTAGCCAAGCAGGAAGTGTTGGTGGCATGACCAAACTAAGACTGTTGGGAAGAGGAAGAGTGGAGTCAGGAGTCACCAGCCAGATGCAGAGGAAGCAAGATGAGAATGCCATACTGAGAAAAGGTACCAAGCCATGTTGCTAAACATAGAAAAGAATTATAGGTTAATTTAAGTATAAGAGCTAGTTAGTAATAAGCCTGAGCTACTGACCAAGCATTTATAATTAAGTCTCTGTGTGGTAATTTGGGAAGCAGCTGCTGGGTATTTGAGAGTTGCTGGTAGGATAGAAACTTCTGCCTACATATACCTCCTCATTAAATGTGTCTAAGACAGTGGAAGGGAGAGGATCTCACAAGCCCCACCCCAATGAGGAGTTATTGAGAATAAATGTCTTCTGAGGGAAGGAGAATTGGTTAAGGGTGTGACTCATAGTAGGCTGACCACATCTGGTGGATGACCACACAGTTGTGATTATATGAGTAATACAAATTGGATTCCTTGTATTACTAAAATAAAAATTAATTTTAAAACGAGGTGGTGGGGAGGTGTGGGGTTGATCTCATAGGAGTTAGGGGAAGGAGTAAGTGGTAAATACAATTAAAATATATTGTATACAATTCTCAAAGAATTAATAAAAATACTATTTTAAGCGACTAGAACAATTATGGCAGCTATAAAACCTCAAACAAAAGCATTTGAAGAAGGCCATTCAAAACTTAATAGAATTCCTTGTGCAATGATAAGAATATCCAAAGAGAGCTAATTTTTAATTGGCACATTGATCTAAATACAAACACAGTGAAAAATATTGTCATGGGTCAGTCATGAGGGCACATAACTGCATTCTTAGTACTCAGAAGCTTGAGAGGGGAGGATCATTAAATCCAGGTCAAGCTATGATGCACAGTGAATTTGAACAGCCCAGAATATGCAGTCAATTCAAAGCTAGCTTGAGCTACATAGGAAGATGTTAGAAGGAAGAAAAAAGTAGCAGGAGAGAGAATGAGAGGAAAGAAAAATGGAGGTGAGAGAGAGAGGAGGAGGAAGAGAGCAAAGGGGAGGAGAAGGCAGGCATTTATGTTCCCCAAAAAAACACAAAGCAGAAATGTGCTATATCTGTATCTGTATCTGTATCATCTGTATCTGTATCTGTATCTGTGCCCACAGTGCTGACCAATTCAACATGTCAACTCACAAGACTGCCATAGATGGTAGCCAGCAGTCTCAGAAGGCATGCAAGATAGGAGTCATGACTGTTGGTAGGATGGCCTCTTCTGTAGAGGTTGACCTCATAGGAATCTGTGGAACTGTCCGCAGAGCTGTAGTCCTTGTACCCCATCTCCCCACAAGAGATGTCAACTATGAGAAAGGTAAACTAGAGCTATTTTGACTTACAGCCTTGAAATCTGAAACTGCCTTCCTCCAACCACTCCATCTCACACAGAGAACTGAAACTATAACTGTCTACATTAGCATGACTGTATCTACTAACATGACCCTATTTTCCAAGAACTGCCTGTCCCAAATTCTTGCTTTTTTGTGATTGGAATTTTCCAAAAACCATAACTCAACAGTAGAAAACATGAGCAGACATCTTGTATTTGTACTCTTGCATCTTGTACTCTTAAGATCCCTTCAGTTCTTTGCTTCAAAACCCTCATCTTGGAACTGTGTGTATCTTGCTTGTAGAGTTCATGTGTAACATGCACAAAGCATAAAATCCCTATGGCCAAAAGTAATCATCCTCACTTAACTATCACCACTAACTCTCAACTGTTGCCCTTACCCAATCTTAACTGATCATCACAACCCATCCCAGCTTAGAAATGCTGGCCTTGCATCACATTTGCTTCCTCAATAGTTTCTGTCCTTGCTTTTCCTCTTGATGACACAGCTACAACTTCATAAAGTAATGTTCTCCCTGACTTTTGGTCATTAATAAAGTCAATTCTACTTTCTCTTGTTGGCAAGGTGGATTAGCAATTTGGGGACATGGAGCTTTTGACAGCCTCATGACAAGAGATCCCACCAGACCTAATACCTTTAGTAACAATAGCCCAGGTGCTGCTTTCAGAGTACCACATGGATATGTCAGTGTTGGATCATTCAACGAACTTATTTCACACTTTGGCATCCTCATCTGTGTGTTTATAGTTCGCTGAAAGTTTCCTGTAGTTCAGATACAATTACTGACCCTTCTTTTTAACATAAAGTTGGCATCCTCATCTGCGTGTTTATAGTTCACTGAAAGTTTCCTGTAGCTCAGATACTGACCCTTCTTCTTAACATTAGCTTTACTTCCAAAGAATACAGATTATGAATTTTTCTTCCACTGATCTCTAGAGTAACAAAAGAAGATAGTTGACAAAAGTCAACCTCATGCAGAAGAGAAAATGGTTTATTCACTCTTCATGATGTCTAAGAAACAAAACTTTTGTTTTGTTTTGTTTTGTTTTAGAGGCAGGATTTCACTGTGCATCTGACTACCCTGGAACTCCCTATGTATACCAAGCTTGCTTCAAATTCAGAGATCTGCCTGCCTCTGCCTCTGCCTCTGCCTCCGCCTCTGCCTCTGCCTCTGCTTCCACCTCTGCCTTTGCCTCCACCTCTGCCTTTGCCTCCACCTCTACCTCTGCCTCTCAGGAGAGCCAGGATTAAAGCTATGCACCACCATGCCCAGCTTAAACAAAACTTTTTAAAGATGAGGACACCAATGACAGAGATGAACATATTCCTGGGAATTGGTGGGTATTGTATGAGAGAAGTAACATCTGGGACTTAAGTGAAGCAATACAAAGGAAGTAGGTAGTTCCTCACACTAGATCTATAGAGTCAGAATTTCTCAAGTATGGGGATGAGTACTGCACAAAAAGATGAGAACAACTTCTACACAAACATCCACATGGCTAAGGTACAGTTTTCACACACAGCAAGCAGATAGCGATGTATTTCAACTGTCCCTTGCATTCATTTCAGAATTATGCCCCAAAGCTCAAAGACAGGAAGCATTCATCATGAATGAAGATCAGAACAGACAAAAGTGTCTTCTTATGTAAGCAGAAAAATCAAATAAAGGTGCCTCATTACTTGCTATTTCCTATTCTCTCAGTGCTAATTCCCTCAGCAGACAGACTGCTTTGTCTCAGTGGAAAACTCATGCAAAATAACATGGGCCTGCATCATTGCTCAATTTCAAAGATAAGAATGTCTATCATTAAATCTGTGTATTACCCAACCAGTAGACACAAGGAACAGAATCTAAAGTCTCGGACCATAGCCACCACATTCCAATCTGGAACCTAAGGCTGACTTTGACCCCCAAACCTTTTCTACACTTTGAGTTTCACTCTGACCCCACTTTCATCACTACGATTGATGGTTTAGAAGTCATTTTTCTCTCGAACTAAAATCTGGGAGCTTTCCCATTCAGGGACTCTATTATGATCATCTTTTACTAAATGACCTGCAATGCTCAAGTAGGAAGTTCCACCTAAACCCCAAGTCAATCACTAAACACACATGAAGGGAGTGGCAGATCTGGCCAATAAAACTGTAACATTTTTTGCATGTGAGGATAAGACTATGCATAGGATGGAACTCATCAGAGATGTGAGCACAGTAACCAAAAACCAAGGAACCCCATCTTACCTATGAGAGATTTCCTCCTGACTGTTCACTCCCACAATTAACAAGAAATGCATACTCTAAGGAAACATGAACTGTAATGTCTCAACAGAATAGCATTTATGTAGAAATTGAATAGCAGTTAGGCAGGAATTGAAAATAGGAGATGTTCAGTTAGCGAGGGTCTCTACCTTGAGCAAGCATAAGATCTGCCTTCAAAGCCTTCAGAAACCACAGAATGCCTAATCCTTTGATATTTATATATCTTTGTATGATTTCAATTATTTTTTGAAGTGTAAGATCAAAGTGAGTGAACCAGGAATATATTATTCATCAAAATACAAATATAAAATACAAATCATTGTTAGAACACCTATGGTTGCTAAAAACATCAGAAACGAAGCCATGTGGATGACAACAGGGTTAGACTAGAAAGCAATATCTAGAAAATGTCTCCAGTACTGGGAAATTAAGTAGCACACTTGTAAATATCAACTATGTCAATGGATAATGTGAAAGAGAAATTAAGCCTATTTTGAACGATATGGATATGAAAAGACAACCTGACACCATTTGTGGGGCATAATGAAGGCAGTGCATAGAGAGAAATGAATAAGTTACAACTAAAGAAAGATTCTACAGCCAGCTTTCCTATGTGACAAAGTCACAAATGGAATAAAGGAAACATTTTTAATTAGAATGGAAAGCAATGTAGTTGAAAATAAGAAATCAATAAAATTAATAAAGCCAAACAGTTGGCTTTTTCAAAAAGATCAATATAATAAGTTCCTAACTCAATGAACGAAAATTGAGTGAGAGGAGAAGAAAGAGAAAGAAAGGGAAAGAGAAAGGTAGAGAGGAGAAGGGAGGACAAAGACATGTTAGATAACATCTTCACAAAATTTAAAATCTCATAAATATTCTAAACATGTCTAAAGAAGATTATGAACAACTCTATGACAATAAATTTGACAACTATAATGAAATGAGAAAACTTTATCTGTTAAAACACGTATAAGAAGAAATAGGCCATCTAAATAAGAATATATCTATTAATAACCTTTACAATGATAATGTATCATTCTCAGATGGGTTCAGCAGTGGATTCTCTCAGACATTCAAGAAAGAAACTTCTCCAATTCTCTACAACTTCCAAAAGATAAAAGTAGAGAGAATACTCTTGGCATGTCATGAGACCACCGATATCCTAACAACAAAGATAAAGACATTAAAAGAAAACTATAGACTAATGTCTCTCATGAATATAAATGAAGAACCCTAAACAATATATTGGGAAATTGAATCTAGCAATGTAGAATAAAACATTATACACGGTGACTAAGTAGAATTATGCCAAGATTGCAAAGCTGTTTCAACATTTGAAAGACAAAACACCAAGAAAGGAATTTGCATGATCCTATCAATGAATCTAGAAAACACATTTGACAACATGTAACAAAAAAATCAGCAAACTAAGAATATATACATCAGCCTGGTCTACAAAATGAGTTCCAGGACAGCCAGGGCTACACAGAGAAACCCTATCTCGGGGGCAGGGAGTGGAGAGATTGAGAAAAAAGAAAAGGAAAGAATATATGCATGTCTTCAACTTAAAAATAGGAAGACTTACAACAAATATCATATCTAATAGTGAAAAACTGTTTTTCCACTAAGATCAAGAACAAAATAGATATGCCTCCCCTCTCACTACTTTTATATAACATCATAATAGAAATCCCTACTAACTCAAGACAAGAAGAGAGAAGATGGAATATTAATTGAAAAGTAAGGGAAATAAAGTTAATATTAAATAGGCAACTATACTTCTGTAAATCAACAGTGCACACGTGAGATTTGAGATTTAAACCACAACACTATATTACTGCCCGCAAAAATGAGGTATACAAATATAAAAATGTGCATAAGATCTATATGAGAAAATATACAAAATTTGTAGAAACTGTGCCAAAAATGGGGGCTAGAGAGATGTCCCAGTAGTTAAAGTGCTTGACATCAAAGCATGAGGGCTAGCATTCAGGTCCCCAGCTCTGACATAAACAGTAGGCAAGTATGGGAGCTGACCTATAACCCCGGCACTCAGAAGAGAATCTCTGTTTGGCATAAGATGGCTAGCTAGACTAGTCAAATCAAGGAGATCTGAGTTCAACCAAGAAACTCTTCCTAAAAATATAAGGTGGAAGGAAATAGTGAAAGACATCCAATGCGAACCTCTGACTGCCGCAAATATGCTCGCACACAGTCACACACAATTGCATGTATACCTGCACATACATGTATGCCCACACTCTTGTGAACATGCATAGGTACATATGCCACATGCACAAAAAAGGAATGCCAAAAATGAAGATATATCCCATGTGTATGAATAGTAACACTCACTATTACCTACATACTAATTCTTCCTAATTTGAACTATTAATAAGACAACATTCCAATCAATATAACCATAAATTTTTAGTGGACACCAACAAAATAATTCTGAAATCTATATGGAGAGGTAAAATGGAATATTCAGCATATTATTGAAGAAAAGGTGCTACCTGGTTATAAGGCTTGCTATAAAGCTCCAGCAATCAAGAGAGCATGGGATTTGTAAAAGAATAGACAAACAAATGTATACAGCAGAACACATAGTCCAGAAAACTCACAATTACTCAACTGATTTTTGACAAAGGGACAAAGTAGAACACTGTAACGTGGTGTTTTTTTTTTAATTTTCAACAAATGGCAGTAGAACAGCATGTATCCACATGCAAAGAACAAGAGATATCTCAAAGTAGTTTTACTTTGCATTTCCTGATAGCTAAGGATGTTGAACATTTAAGTATTTCTCAGCCATTTGAGATTCCTTTGTTGTGAATTCTCTGTTTAGATTTGTACCCCATTTTTAAATTGGATTATTTGGTTTGTTGATGTCTAGTTTCTTGAGTTCCTTATATATTTTGGATGTTGGCCCTCTGTCAGATGTGGAGTTGATGAAAATATTTTCCTATTCTGTAGGCTGTTGTTTTGTCTTATTGACAGTGTCCTTAGCCTTTCAGAAGCTTTTCAGTTTCATGAGGTCCTATTTATTGATTGTTGATCTTAGGACCTGCACTATGGGTGTTCTGTTTCCTCTTACACCTGTCAGAATGGCTAAGATACGAAACACAAGTGACAGCTCATGCTGTCGAGGATGTGGAGCAAGGGGAACACTCCTTCTTTGCCAGTAGGAGTGCAAAGTTGTACAGCCATATGGAAATCAATATGTAGTTCTATAGAAAATTGGGAATCGATCTACCTCAAGACCCAGTTATACCACTCTTAGGCATAAACCCAAAGGACTCTTGCTCGACTATGTTCATAGTGGCTTTACTCATAATAGCCAGAAACTAGAAACAACCTAGATGTCCCTCAACTGAAGAATGTATAAAGAAAATGTGGTACATTTATACAATGATGTATTACTCAGCTATTAAAAACAATGACATCATGAAATTTGAAGGCAAATGGATAAAACTATAAAAGAATTATCCTGAGTGAGGTAACCCAGAAAGGAAAACATGATATGTACTCATCTTTAAGTAGAAATTAGCTGTTAGGTAAAGGATACTCATGCTGCAATCCACAGATCCAGAAAGGCTAAGTAGCAAGGAGGGCTCAAGGGGGAGACACATGGATCTTCTGAGAAGGGGAAATAGAATAGGTTTTAAGAGTGGACTGGAGGCAGGTGGGATGGGAACAGGAGTGAGCAGGTGGTGGGGGGTAAAATGATTGAAACTGGGGGACATTTGGGGCAATATGGAAACCTACTGTAGTGGAAACTCACTGGAATCTTCAAGAGTGATCCTAAGATGCCTAGTAAATGGGGGATATGGAACTTCCACTGGCCATCTTCTGTAACCAAGCAAGGCTTTCAGCAGTGGGTCTGGGACACCAACCCAGCCACAAAACATTCAACCTACAATCTGTCCTGCCTGCAAAATGTGCTGGGGTAATGACGGCACTGAGCTTCTGGGAGTAGCCAACCAATGACTGCTATAACTTGATGCCAATGCCACAAGAGAGAGCCCATGCCTGACACTGCCTGGATGGCCAAGAACCAGAAGCTGGACAGCCCAAAGACCCAGGATAGAACCAAACATGACTGAGGAAAAAATTCAATGAAATTATTTCTAATGATATTCTGCCATATTCATAGATCCATGCCTAACTAACCCAATAGTCATCAGAGAGGCATCATCCAGCAACTGATGGGAGCAGAGGCAGAGAACCACAGCCAAACACTAGAGGGAACCAGGGGAACCCTGCAGAAGACAAGGTTGGGGGAGTGGTTTCCAGGAGACAGAGGGGTGGAAGACACCAAGAGAACACAGACCACAGAATCAACTAAGCAGGGCTCAGAGGGGATCACAGAGGCAAGGGGCGATCAAGGAGCCTATGTGGATCTGAGCTAGGTCCTCTGTATATGCATTATGGTTATGTAGCTGAGTATTCTTGTGGGACTCCTAAAAGTAGGAGTGGGGGGTGTCTCTGACTCCTTTGCCCTCTCTTGGGACCCTTTTCTCCCTACTAGGTTGCTTCATCCAGCCTTAATATGAGGGTTTATGCCTAGTCTTATTGTAACTTGTTATGTGGTGCTCAGTTGTTATCCATAGGAGGTCTGCTCTTTTTTTTTTATTTTAAGGAAAAGGGAGGAGGAGTAGATCTGGGTAAGAGGGGAGGTAGGGAGAAGGACTAGGAAGAGTCGGGGGAGGGGAAACTACAATTAGAATGTAATGTATGAGAGAAGAATTAAAGGAAAAAATAAGGGGAAAGAAAGATAGTACTTGGCCATTGTCAATGCCCTTCACAAAAATTAACTCAAAATGGATCACATACTTGAATTAAAAGCAGAAAGTATAAAGCTTGTCGGGGGGGCGGGGGAGGAGTAACAAAGATATCTCAGTCCATTTTCCGTTGCTAACACAATACAATTCACTGAGCATTTTATAAACAAAGTTTATATGAGTTTGTGCCTCTGGTCCAAGGTTTAAGGGACATAGCTTATGAAATCTGTCTTGCCAAAAATTCTAAGGCAGCTCAAACATCACCAGGCAAGAGCCAGGAAGCATACAAGAGACCTACCTAAACGGTTGCTGATTACAGGCCTACTTTTCAGAAAATCCAGTGATCTATTGGTCCCATAAATAGATCAGTCCACTCACAAGGCAGAGCCCTAATCACCTCTAAAATGTCTTATCTGGCTCCACCTCTTACAATTTCATAATGAGGATTAAATTTCATACTGAGTTAAAGGGAAGACAGTCCATCTTCAAATTGGAGTGAAAGAAGAACATTGAGGTCGCTTTAGTTATAGTAATAACTCTTTTTGGGGGGGTATGTGTATGTGTGGAGGTGGGTATGCACCTATGTGTCCTATGTATAGAATCCGAGGACAACCTTGGGTAATATTCTTTGGCGGTTGTCCACCTTCAGAGTGTGTGTGTGTGTGTGTGTGTGTGTGTGTGTGTGTGTGTGTGTGTGTTTGTCTGCTTCTTTGTGTGTGTGTTTGTTTGTCAACAGAGTCTCTCATAGGCCCCTAATATGCCAAGTAGACTAGACTGGCTGTGTAATGATCCCCAGGTATCTGTCTCTCTCTCTGCCTCCTAAGTACTGGGGTTCTAAGCACATACCAACATGCCTGACTTTTCTCATGTAGGTTATTGAGCTCAAACTCAGTCCTTACATTTGGGGGGAAAAAAAGTATTTTGCTGAATGAGCCATCTTTCTAGCCAATGACAATTTTTGGACATAACAACAAAGATAAGATCCATGAAAAAATGACAATTTAACCTTTAAAAATGTAACATTCTGTTTTGTGAAAGATGTTATCAAGAGATTAAGAAGACATATGGCAGACTAGGAGAAAACACATTCAACACATTCCATAGACAGATCTGGTAAAGAACCAAAAAAAAAAAAAATCCTAGCTGGACATGGCAGTACACACTTATAATCTCAGTACTTAAGAGTTGGACACAAGAGGATCAGGAGTTCAAAACCAGCCTACTCTACATAGTGAGCTCAAAGCCAAACTAAGCTACCTTGAAACTCTGTCTCAAAAGTTTTTTAAAAAACTAATTAATAAATGAATAAAGCATATTTTTGATAACTTACTGAAGAAAATATTCAGATCACACTTAAGCATTTGAAAAGATGTTCAGCATCATTATGTTATTAGGTAACTACAAAGTAAAATACCTCCCATCATAGATACAATCAAATAGCCAAAAATCCAAAATACTAAATCTAACAAATGTTGACAAAGACATGGGACAACAGACTCCCATCTCATCCACTGCCGATGGGAATGTACAGTCATTTTGACAGAAAGTTTGGTAGTTTCTCACAAAACTAAGCATGCACCATATGATGCAGCAATCTTGCTCCTCTGCACTGACTGACTTGAATGTGCTGGAA
>CABHPH010129062.1:0-23152 GCA_902168325.1 Peromyscus nudipes | reverse complement strand
AAAAAAAAGGACTAGAACTATGTCATTCAATTTTATAAAACTGAATTGAAATTTTAGAGAGCAGTCTCCCTTGCATCTGCCTTTGTTTATACCAAGGTTGCTGTAACTAGGTAATGGGAATGTAAGGTCTTTAAAGAGTGAGGCTGAGTCTATAAGCCGATGGCGGTAATAGCAGTGGTTTGAACCTCTATCACACTAGATTTTTCCATTTCCTCCTATTGAGTCTTTTGGCTACTTTCTTGTAACCACAATTTATTCTTTGCCAAACATAGTTAAAATATCAAATCATATCAGTACAGACAGGACAAAGATGGAAATAATTATTTAGGCTAATATAGAAGAATTCATAAGATAAGATTGCAGTGGATATCACTCTGTATCAATAAAGCGCTGATTGGCCGGTAGCCAGACAGGAAGTATAGGCGGGACTAACAGAGAGGAGAATTGAGGGAACAGGAAGGTAGAGGGGAGACGGCGTGGAGCCGCGGCAGGAGAAGGAAGATGTAAGGTACCAATAAGCCACGAGCCACGTGGCAAAGTAGAGATTAATAGAAATGGGCTAAATATAAGAGTAAGAGCTAGACAATGATAGGCCTGAGCTAATGGCCAAGCAGTTTAAATAATGTAAGCGTCTGTGTGTTTATTTTATAAGTGGGCTCGGAGACTGGCGGGACTTGGGAGCTGGAGACTGGCGGGTGGCAGAGATTTGTCCTGACTGTGGGCACAGCAGGAAAACTCTAGCTACATAAGATATTGAATTTTCCAGCTTGAAGCTTTAATTATGAGCATGTACTCTGTGTGTTTGGGTTTTATATTATTATGATGACACTGGCTATTCAGAGTGTATTCTGTGAATAACATTCAAGTGTAAATGGAATGCTTTCAATACTTCCTTTGTTCACAAGAAACTATTTTCTCAAATAGTTAATTAGAAGTTAATAGTTTCATAATAAATATAAGAAAAATTAATAATAATGGCAATAATATATGTATACCAAAATGTGGCATATTTGGAGACTAGAGCATGGAGTTGGTGTGGTATCCATAGGCCTAGTGACTACAGGGTTATTTCCCTATCTTTGAATCTGCAGGTCAAGTGGGGAGGCCTGGCAGCAGAATCCACAAAGAGAACAGACTGAGGATAAGTTAATAGGGCTTATAGCCTACAATACATGGAAACACTCTCTGTAAAGTAAACTCTTTAACTTCATTCTGTTCCCTCCTTCCCTTTCTTCATAGTGATCATACACAAATCAATCTTGAATAGGAAGAAGGAAATGCATTGATGTAAACATAAAAGCTAGCTCTTCTGGAGTATAGAATGAATGCAACTGGCAAGTAGAATACATTAAACACATCTAATTTCTCCCTTCTCTAATTGGTTTCATGGAATACTTTCTAAACCAAAAATGCTTTCCCCAAATAACTATTAACGGTTTATAGACATTTTGCAATTTATTAACAAATATTTTCCTTTTCTTTAAAAGGAGAATGTAATGCTATGGCTTCTTTTTTTTTTTTTTTTTTTTTTTTTTTTTTTTTTGTTTTTCGAGACAGGGTTTCTCTGTGTAGCTTTGCGCCTTTCCTGGAACGCGCTTTGGAGACCAGGCTGGCCTCGAACTTAAGATCTTCATCTTGAGAGCTTGTTTGGAGGTTCTAGCAGGGGAGCACAGCTACTCGTGTATTCCCTTGACCTAAGAGCGGTCCTCCTCTATTCGGGGAAGGTCATCCTCTTCGACTGAGCGTGCAGCTCTCGGAGGGACGCACATGGAGTGGTGAGGGAGGAAGGAGACACCCCCATAGCCAGCCAGATCAGCCGAATCAACCCTGGCGATCAATGGGGTGACAGATGTCGCAGGCAGATCGCCCTGGATCTGTCTCTACTGAAGGAAATGGGGGGTGGGTTTGGGGGAGGGGAGGGGAGGGAGACGGGAGGAGGGAGGACAGGGGAATCTGTGGCTGATACGTAAAATTAGATTAAATTATAAAATAAAAGGGATGATGGTGCCCCAAGGGGGGAGAAAAAAAAAGATCTTCATCACTTCGCTGAGCAACAGTGATATGATAAAAATCGATGATTACACAGAGTGGTCATTGCTGTGACACTGACTTAAACACTGGTGAGCAGAGAAGAGTTTTCTGCACTCTCTAAAACGATACTCTAGACAATGTCTTTAAGGTATAGTTTATATTCACCCACTAGGAGATAAAGAAATAGCCGGGTGGTGGCGCATGCCTTAAATCCCAGCACCTGGGAGGCAGAGCCAGGCAGATTTCTATCAGTTCGAGGCCAGCCTGGCCTACAGAGTGAGATCCAGGACAGGCACCAAAACTACAGGGAGAAACCCTGTCTCGAAAACAAACAATCAAACAAAAAAGAGATAAAGAAATAGTCTCATGAGCATAATACATTTTCTGTCTAATTCCAAGCATGTATGTCTCAACCAAATAAGAATATAAAGGACTCCATAAAGACTACAACAAAACAAAGTAATAAAAAAACCTTATTAACCAGGTATATCTCCCAGGACTTGACTGATTATCCCAACTGTCTCAGGGTCCCCTAAATAGCCAATATCCCCAAAAAACAGGAAGCAGTCTAAAGAGTATAACACCCATATTCCCAAGAGTTTGGATGGATGGTTTTTGGTCATTTGGTGAGTTATGGATGTTTGTCATCATTTAGGGGGTTTGTTTACAAGTTGTTATTGGTCATGGTCAGGGAAAAAGCTAAACAAAGGAGATTAGATTCAGGGATCTCTTTCTGAAGGGAAAAGGAGCAATACAGTATAAAAATGATGGGATAACAGGGTAGATTGTTGGGTCTACTTTTAAACAACCACTAGCCTCAAATATTTTACATTTTATGAATTCCTGTATATTGATACAAATTTGAGGTTATTTTTGTTACAACATTTTGTATATATGTTTCTACTCTTGTTTAAAAATATAATGTAAAGTTCTAGTCCTTGAAAACTATTAATATAAACCATTTAGAATAATTAAGAAGTTCAGGTTAGTAGTTAGTCACATATAGCAATCAAACTTACAGTCTAGTCGTGCTAGGTATGTTTACAAAGTCATACAGAGATACATTTTAGATAAATAGATGTTCTTCAAACACTTCAAAGACCTACAGAATATGCCCTTTAAGATGTTTTAATAACAAGACTTTTCATGACAGTGAGACATGTCTGCTCTTGACAGCACCAATGTTAGTTATTTTCGCTGTTACCCTGCAAGAAAACGTCACGAAACACGACAGAATCCACTAATAGAGTTTATTGGAGAACGGGGATAGTGAGTGACCGTACGGGGGAACACGTGTGTGAGGAAGAGAATTAGATCAGTTATGGCGGCTCTTTATAAGGCGGGGCGTGTCCAGGTGGACGTAGATGACATAGGCACACCGCGTGCTTGCGTGGCTACGTGACATCACGGACCCTGGTAACGGGAGACGCCTTGACCCGGAAATGGCTATCTTGACCTATTTGGCCAGGCGGATGTGTCCGTCGTCCTGGTTACAAGATGCGTTGGCCCAGAAATGGCTATCCTGACCTATTTGGCCAGGTGGATGTGTCCGCCAGGCATATACAAACACGCCCAACCCCTTCAACCAATTTACTTCAAAAAAGGATGATGGACATCGAAGAACCTCCATATGGAGTTTGCTTTCAGTGTGGAATGACTCTGCTGCATGAGGTCCGCTTATAGGATTCCTCATTTTCTTTAAAGAAGTGTATATTTCAGAAATATTGTCAAAACCAAATACAGTTCAGGATCCAAAAGACAGAGATACTTTATTCTTGGTCAAATATGGGTAACCAAGAACTGAGAACACAAATTTGGTTGCCCTGGATAATGTACTCTACTCTAGAAGGGGCTGCATGAACTTGTCCAGTCTTCTAAGTGTTAAGTCTCAAAGAAACCTGGGACAAATGACTAAAGGAGAGGCCTAGTATCATATCAAAACAGATGCTGTCTGAGGTTCGGTACCAGATGAATGAAAAAATGAGGGCATGACTACTCCAAAGCATGGTAGAGGAGAGGGCCTGTTGTAGATCAAAAGGAGAGCATAGCCAGGGGCATCTGGAAAGGTCCAGACTGAACAGGGCCAGCAGACTGAACTGGGCTATAAGGGTAGGAAGCAAGATAGGAAAGGGGTCCAGGCAGACAATGAGAGGAGCAGCAGACCAAGAGGCCAAGAGAAAGCCAGGAAAACAAGAGTGTAGAAAACTGAGTGAGTTATACAGGAATCAGAAGCTGGGGGAAGGGAGGAGGAAGCCCAGCCTCTGGGAGCAAGTTTAGGGTAGGGGGCAGGGTGAGAAGTGCTGCAAGGAGCTACTGTACTGAGTGAGACTTGTCCCGAGTTTCTTTGGGACCTGACACACAGTACAATTTCTATTTTAGATTGTTCCAAAGATGAGTAAGTTTGTGAATGTTAGCAGAGTTGTAAGATGGTAAGAATCCCACACAGGCCTCAACTGATACTAACAAGGCTCTGCGCTGATACACAGCTTGCTCCTTAGGAAAATAACTGTGGCCGTTAAATTCACCTATTACTAGCTTTTAGTGAGTTCATGTAGTTTGCCTATCTGGTGTAGTACCTGGGTAATAGAAGCATAGTGTGTTTGCTTCTACATAAAGTTCTTTGAAAATGTCAGTCTCCCCTTTCACAAATCCTGGGGTCCCTCTTTCAACGATTTTATGGTAGCATGCTAAATTGAAACACCTAAGAGGGAAGCCCTTGCTCAAGTTTCTTATTGTTTTTCCCTCCCATTCCTTTGTGGTCTCAATACTCTGACTTTTTCCCTGTCCCTGCTTATTTCCAGGGTTTGTTTTGTCTAGCAAGGAGTCATAAAGGTTGTAGGGCAAAGGAAGACTTAAAAGTGTTCTTTGGTGACAGAACATGCATGCCAGGGGGGAGTAAAGCTGCCACTGAGATCTCAGCCGGCTGCCGTGGGAAGCACATACCTGCATAATCAGGCTAGATGAAAGTAGAGAGCTTCCTTCCTGATGCCAAAGGGGGAAGGGGTTGGGGCCTGTGGGGAAGCTGTATTCAATCACAGCTGGAGAAAGGGAACTCAGGGGAAGCCAAGCACTATTAACCCTAATTGTGACTGAGAGCCATGGAAACATTCAATGAGGGACTCCTGAAATGACCAGCTCTAGAGCCTGGAAAGGATGGCCAGCTAACACAAAGTCCACACGAGCTTGCTTTTCTCTATCAAGAACACAGATGGCATAAGGCTTAGAAGGAATTTATTAAGGAGGAGGTCAGTAATCACAGTTTGCAATCTCTCTATGATCAGTGAAGATCTACAATCTACTGTGTATGTCTGAGAAGTCTTTATGTATCATCTAAATATGTACCTGTTTGAGATACTCCTCAGATAACACACAGAATAAAAAATCATGGGGTTGTTAAAGGAGAAAAGGGCAAGGGATCAAAAGTGAGAAATATAACAATATATAAAGATGTGTGTGTAGTGTGTGTGTTACACATATAATGAAATACCAATGATAGTTTTTCAAATCTTTTATTTAGTAATAAAGTAAATTTATTTATTCATAAGGTTAAAATGTAAAAATAATATTGATGACTTTTTTTCCTCAAATATTATCTTATTATTATTTCTGAAAACTAGCCTTGATGATCAAACTTTGCTTGTACCTGTTTCGGCCTTGAGAGATCTGAGGGATGGTATAGGAAAAATGGCCACAATAGGAAAGAGCACAGAAACAGCTTTGTGCGGAGGCCCTTGGACAGTGCTGCATTGGAGGTGGAGCTCCTCATGTACGGCACCATCCACAAGCACAGGATATGGGATGCTATTCAGAAGGGGAGACAAGCTGTGCCATTCCTGGGGACTTGGATGTTTGGGTGTGTCTCAGAATGTGTCTCTAGGTCAGAAAGCTGTGAGAGGCAACATGGGAGTCAGCTTATGGTGAACAGATGTGAGGTTAGATTTCATTAGATGTGTAAGACAGATGGGCTTCTGATGGTGAACAATTTGTAAGGAAGTTGTACTAAAAAGAACTGATAATTTCCTGCTGAAGGACTACACCTCTCCTTTTTTCCTGGGCCCAGGCACAGCAACTCCAGAAGGGAGGAACTATGGGAGGGAACCTAATATACATATGGCAGTCATTCCCAATCCTGCAAAGGTCAGAGCCATATCCCTCCTGTGGAGATTCTCTCCTCCAATGCCTGGTGAGGGCATTGTTTCATCTACCCAGATGGCATGAAAAATTTCTCATCTGTCAGCATGGTGTGGGACATACAGCTCAGACACTCACATGGATGATATTGTCCCCTAGGCCAGTGTCTGCCAATAAACAAGGTCCCACCTACTTAAGGTCAGACTACCTCCCTCTGCTTTTCTGCTGCCATGTAGAAATCAAACAACAATGTGTAAAACTTTGATTTTGACATTGCTGAACTTTTGAGGCAACAGTCCTCAGCCTCTGGTTAAGAAGTGTGTAGTGCATGGTGGCTCACAGCCATCTGTAATAAGGTCTGGTGCCCTCTTCTGGTCATACATGCTGTATACATAATAAATAAATAAATCTTTAAAAAAAAAAAAAAGAAGTGTGTAGTGGGTAGCCATTCCAACTTTGGTCTGGAAGTTCCAACCCCCATTGAGGCTTCGGTAACTATTACGCCTACAAGGCGGGGCCAAGGGAGGGTCCTGAAGACCAGAGATCAGGACACGCTGTGCTCTCTTGTTTGCTGGACCAGGACGATGGAGGTAGATAAAGGGGATTTCTCCAGAGAACACGGCAGGACTGCGCTGTGTCTTTTCCAGAACCTGCCACTTACCTATCCCTTCATTTGTAAGTTACCCACTAAATAAATCTTCCTTTTAACTACGTGGAGTGGCCTTAATAATTTCACCAATAGAAGTGAACAAAGGTCCAATACACAGAGGGCATTTTGAGCCATTTCTGTAATATAGTCCCACCACCTTTATATCTATTGCTATTACCATGGTTACTAGAGATGTGGCTTGGAATATAACCAAAAAGCAGGTGCCAGTGTACATTCTGCCTCTATCCACATGGACAGGCATTGGATACAAGATGAGAAATATGCTAACTTCATAGCATAGGTTCTGTGTGTCCTTCCAGTCAACAGGACAACATGAGCCACATATGCACCACACAAAGGTATTTCCAATGGATCTAAAGTACACTTTGTTTTGTTGAGCACCTAGAGACAAAAAGATATTAGGCAAAGGCGTTTCTCAAAGACTTCATAGTTAATCATGACATCATATAATCATTCACTCAGCAAATATATTCTCAACAGGTACCTTTCTGGTTTCTGAGAGAGTAGTGATATAAGCAAGGAGTAAGATACTAGAGACTGTTTTAGTCAAGAGTATAAAAGCCACCAGAGAGGTGGAGAAGACTCTACAGCTTATAGTGATGAATGAGCATTTATCACTTATAAAACACTCAATCAAAGTGGTCCAAGGGCCAAGTCCAGCTCTGAGGGATTACTGATTGAACTAGGATCTGACCTGAGTTTTTCCAATCTTATCCGAGAAAAGAAGGAAAGGAAACTGAGGAGTGTGTGGCTCCAGGGCAGGTTAGTTATTCCTGTGGGTTTGATATTATATCCATGCAGACTTAGGTGGTGAAGGCCTAGTCTCCAGCTTGTGACAGTAGTAAGACGTGAATGCATCATGGGAGTGGTAACTTCACTATGGGCTAAATTTTAAAAAGAGTTCCATTTTAAGTCTTTGAGCATTCAGTTCCATTTAAAGCATTTAAAGTTCCATTTATTGTGATCAAATAAATGGAGCATGGGGACATGGCACAAGTGCTTGGGAGGTAGAGGCAGGAAAATCCAAAACTCATTTTGAACTATTTAAAAATTTTGAGGCTTGCCTGGGATTCATGAGATGCTGACTGGGGAAGGGAAAAATAAATAAAATGGTGGCAGTGCAGTGATGGTGCACCCCTTTAATCACAGCACTGGGAAGGCAAAATCTGGCTCCAGTGCCCTTAGATACTCAATACAAATGGCCACCTACCAGCATCCTAAATCCAGATATTATTTGGGACCTTTGCAACTTCTGCCAGTGATCAGGTAGATGGAAGGAGATACACTATGCCCAAGCTTTCTCTTATTTTTGCCCCAAGCCCGCCATCTGTTCTTCCTATTCTCTCTCTCAGCCCCCACTTGCTATGAAGCCTGAACCAGAGGAAACTTCCACTACTCTTGAGAGTGGCCTCAACACACAATTCAACTCCTTCTCCTCCTCTAGCTCTTTCAGTCTCCTCTTCCTTCTCTGCAGCAACTGACCATTCTAACCTTCCCACTCTAGCACCCACTTTTAGTCTACCAGCAGTCTTCAGTCCCCTTATTACTCCCTCCCACTCTACTGTGGGACCCCCGCATCCCTCTCTACCCAGCCTAACCTGGCCACAGTTCTTATGCAGGAGGTTGCCAGGACGGATGGCCTGGTTGAGGTACATGTCCCCTTTTCATTAAGTGAACTCTCTCAAATAGAAAAAAAAACCTGAGGTCTTACATGTCGTGTGTGTGTGTGTGTTTGTGTGTGTGTGTGTGTGTGTGTATATGATTTTAACTAACAACCTACTTCCTGAGGAATACAGGCAAGTTTGGGAACAGGTTGAAGCATATGCAGACTAAATCCACTAAACTAATGCAGCACACCCTGCCAGGATTGAGGCAGTCCCCCAGTGGGATCCTCAATAGGACTACAATACCCCAGGTGACATTCTAGCTAGAGATCGGTTTACAACTTGCCTCCTGGCTGGTCTCCATAAGGCTGCCCTTAAACCAGTAAACTATGAGAAACTCCAAGAGGTCATCCAGGACAAACAGGAAAACCTCTCAGTTCCTAGAACATATCACAAAGGCTTTCTTACAATATACCAATCTAGACACCAAAAATCCAAAAGGCAAACAACTCCTTATGACCTATTTCTTTTTTTTTTTTTTTTAGATTTATTTATTTATTAGGTATACAGCATGTATGACTACAGGCCAGAAGAGGGCACCAGATCTTGTTACAGATGGTTGTGAGCCACCATGTGGTTGCTGGGAATTGAACTCAGGACCTCTGGAAGAGCAGCCAGTGCTCTTAACCTCTGAGCCATCTCTCCAGCCCCCATGACCTATTTCTTTTCCCAGAGTTTCCTCAACATTAGGGCCAAGCTTAAGTATCTGGACAGAGGACTCCTCCCTAACCTCACAGCCAGAAGTCTTAGTGCCAAGGCCTTTCAACCAGTTTCAGTGACTGTCCAGGATCCCTTGCCTCCTAAGGCTTGAGGACCACTGGGTTCCTGCCTCAAATGTGGTCAGGAGGGTAACTGGGCCCAGGTCTGCCCTAATCCCCACAAGCCTTCCAGGTCATGTCCAAAGTGCCATCAAGAGGGACATTGGGCTGTTCACTGTCCCCATGGAATGGGGACATCAGACACAGACCACCCTCCAGTCAACCTTTTAGGCTTGGCCTTGGATGACTGAAGGAGCTTGGGTTCCCTTGGCCTGACCACTGTCATCTCTGACAGGGTGCCCCATGTAGTCATCACGATATCAGGGCAGTCCATCACTTTCCTCCTAGACACTGGGGCTACTTACTCAATCCTGATGGAGATTTGGGGACCCACCTCTCCTTCTTGTTTCCATATTGTCAAGATAGGGAAATAGCCTTATCATCCTCATCAGACCATACCACTCAATTGCATTTTCAGGGGTATTCCTCTAATTCATTTCTTCCTCGTGGTACCAACTTGTCCCATCCCCTTACTGGAAAGTGAGCCTTCTAGCCAAAGTGGGAGCCTCTATTTCTTTTGCTCTCCCCATTTGCCTAACCCCAAACTCATCAGAAGTCTCTCTCCTCCATACTACCCAACCAGCTGGTTCCAACATGTCATTTCCTTTGCCAGCCTCCCAGGTGGATCTCAAAGTCGTGGATACCCAAAACCCTTTACTAAACACCATTCCCCCATCATTATCCAATTACAGGATGCTACCCAGTGCATCATCCAAAACCAGTACACATTCTCACTTCAGAGCCTCAGTGGACTTAAAATTATCGTCTCTGACCACCTAAGAAAAAAACTACTTCATCTCATATCTTCTCCTTTTAACATCCCCATACTCACAGTTAAAAAGCACAGTGGGATCTACTGCCTGGTTCAAGATCTTTGGTTCATTAATTCTGAAGTGGTCTCCCTCTATTCTATGGTGCCTAACCCTTACACACTCCATTCCACTAACCCCTCAGGGACCTACCATTTCTCAGTCCTGGATCTCAAGGATCTCTTCATCTCTATCTCTCTCAGTACCCAGTCACAAAACATTTTTGCTTTCAACAGGACTGACCCTGACACTGACCTCTCTACCCAACTCACTTGGACTGTCTCACTCCAGGGGTTCTAGGACAGCCCAAACCTATTTGACCAGGCCCTGGCCTCTGATCTACTCTTTTTGTCTCTCCCTAAGTCTAAACTCATACAGTATGTAGATGACCTTCTCCTCTGAAGTTGTCCCTACAAATTAGCAAACTGATACCTCTGCTCTTCTAAATTTCTTTTCTAGCCGGGGCTATAGAGTCTCACCCTCTAAGATCCAACTGTCCACTACTCAGGTCACCTACTTTGGACTAACCATTACCTCAGCCCACAAAACCATTACCTTTAATAGCAAACAACTAATCCAGTCTCTATCAGTCCCTTCTACTAAAGAGGAGATTTTATCATTCCTAGGAATAGCTGGCTTTTTATGTTCCTGGGTCTCCTCTTTTACCCTTCTTGCCCACCCCCTATATGAGGCAGCCCTTGGCCCCTCACATGAACCCCTCCTTCTCTTTCCCATTACTAAACCCTTTCAGAAGCTCCAACAGGGCCACCTCCAGGCCCCTGCACTACATCTCCCAGACCTAGCCCATCCCTTCTTCCTCTATGTAACAGAAAAAAAGGGATATGACCTTGCGGTCCTAGGCCACCAACTAGGACCTTCCTTTGCGCTCATGGCATGCCTGTCAAAAGATTAGACCTTACCACCCAAGGATGGACACCCTGCACACATGCTTTAGCAGCTGCTGAGATCCTCATTCATGACTCAAAACAACTAACTTTTGGGTCACTCACCACTGTCATCTCCTCTCAGAACCTGTCCCATCTCTTAACTTATAAAGCCCAACAAACTCCATCTCCTTTCTGGGTTCTTTCTCTACATATGACACTAGCAGACAGCCAGCTCTGCCTCCTGGTCATTCACTCAAACACTCACCTCTCCCTGATCACCTACTCACTCCCTTACTCTGTCACCTCTGCTCCTTCCTATGGAACTTTACTGACCACTCCCTACCCTGGCCATGAGCCAACCCCTGTCCATCCCCAATCAACATTGGGATCAGATCCTTCTCTCTCCTCCAGACCAGTGCCCCTTACCCTTTTCCCCTAAATGACAGGTCCTCATCAAAGCAATTCTTGTAACCCCCACAGCTACTAAACTTGACGGCCACCCTCATTGAATTCATCCATCCCACCTTCACTCCCTCACCTCAAGACAAGTTTCCTTCCTACACAACAGCCCAATAGGACCCTGCTCCATTAAGTTTCAGAGGACACCAAGATCAACTCCCTTGTCCCTGATTCCAGAAGAATGAAGCTCCCCCCATCCCGGGAGCCGTGCTCAGCTCTAATGGATTGAGAAATCCAAATGGAAGTGGATGTTTTCCTTTCTGACCCTCATCTCATTCGCCTGACTCTACTAATTACACCCTGCTTTATCAATTTCTGCTCTATGTTTCTCCAAGGGCATATTCAAATATCTGTGATCAAACAATTAATTAGCTATTGTTACAAGGCTACCAACCATTGGCCACAGAGCTGGAGGTGCATGACTACCAAATATGCTTAGATGGTGAGAACCAACAGCACCCAAGAGGTATCTATGCCCCCAGACAGCAGGAAGCTATTTAAAAGACTATGACAGCTCCACCCTTGCCTCACCACCCCCCTTACTATTTTTTGTCATCCTTTATAATAAACAAAAGGGAGGAATGTTAGCAATTAGGCATTTATACTGGCCTGCTCTTGGGGACCTAGCAGGACAAATCAGCAGCAGCAGCAGCCAAGACTTGACACTGTAGCTATCTCAGCCACCAAGTAGAGTACTTTCCCTATGTGCATGCACCATACCCCCTTATAAAAGGCAAGCCCTTCTCACTCCTCTCTCTCTCCATTCTGCCTTTGCTCAGGGGCCGCCTCTGTACATCCCCCCAATAAACCTCCCACGTGTTACATGGTATGACTTTGTGATGCCCCTTGTCTCCAACCCCCCAAGGTCTCCTTCTGCAGCTAAACTATTACAATAAAACCTTCCTCCTTCACATTATTTCTTCAAGTATTTTGACATAGAGATTTTTAAATTATCAATAAAACACACTGCATCTGAAATTTTCTATCACTTTTGTTAGATTATCTCTATAGACAAATTGTTCTTGAAATAAAATTTTAGATACAAAAAGAAAAAGGTTTCAGGGAAGTTTACGTTAACCCATTTCTTTGCCTACATGTTAACTTGCTGTTTACTATGGCTCAAAATTTCCTAGTCGTGGACTGGTGAGACAGCTCAGCACCTGAAATAAATCATGCTACCAAGCCTGGCAACCTGACTCTGATGCACAGGATCCACATGGTGGTAGAGAACCAGTTTCCACAGCTATCCTCTTCCCTCCTCATGTATACTGTGCATATATATGAGTATACACACAAAGAAAGTAACAATTTCTTTAAAGAATCTCACAGTCAGTCATGTAAAAGCCATAGATTGATTAACACTGCCAGATAACACATTGTTATTCCATCCTTCTCTTGCTCAAATTACTATTGATTCAAAAACAAATATTCAACATTGTTGTTTAAGATGCAGCAATGGCTCTTTCTTCTCAACTTGTATCTCTTTTGAAACAGCATTTTCAAAAATACAATTATGACTGCACTATTCTTTGTAGACATTTATGATAATATATTTAACAGTTGTGACATTTTAAACCATGGATGTTAATAAAAATGATGTGTAAGTCTGAACTATCCTGATATAATGAACAACTGTTGAATTTTTTGTAGATCTGAGAGTGAGGGCTGAATGTACGTGATGTGCATGTGGAGGTCAGAGATTAGCCACAAGTGTCATTCTCAATACCCATCCACCCTGTTTAACACAATGTTCTTCTCCTTGCTAGCCTGGAGCTCACCTATTAGGCTGGGCTAGCAGCAGAGGTCTACCTATCTGTGTCCCCCACTGCCCCACAGCACTGGGATTCTATGCACCTGACACCATGCCTGAGTTTTTTAATGGGCTCTTGGAATCAAACTCTGGTCCTCATGATTGTTGGGCAAGCACTTTACCTATTGAGGCATCTCTCCAGTCCTCAAGATTATTTCTATTTAATTTACACTAAACTACTTTTGCCATATCTTACATTTGACAAATGAATTTATTTAATTTGAATGTATTTCTAATAAATGAATCACAGCCTCTCATTGGCTAGTCCCTACTATTTTGTTTCGTAGCATTTCATGTCAAATATCGCAGACATTTTCCTTTCTCATCCTGCCTCTACTACATGCAGATTTTTCTTCCTGTAACTATATATTTGTGTAAGATATGCATTTTACATGCAGAAAATGTTGTTAACTATTAATTTTTCCAGGAACTAATAATAAATTTAATGAATTAAACAGTGAACATGAATTTTTTTTGCTAATGTTAAAGAAACAGTCATTTTTATTTGTTAGTTAGTATGCAAATGGTAGACTCACTGTCCAAATAACTATGTAGAACTCAGAAACTATGATACTCAATTCAACTGGACATTTTAACAACCGATGCTGACAGTTAATGCTAAAAATCATGGACTGGACATGAATTACCAATAGAGTGAAATGATTCAAACAATCCTGCAGTCTGACACTTTTTCCCAGAATCACTAACCTCACTTAGACACGTTCACAATATATTTCATTCCATGTCTCCAAAAGAGTCCTGGAAACCAATATGAATCATGATGAAGAGCAAATGACACCTCTGAATTCTAGTCTTTTTCTGTTTCCTTAATCGATTAATTAATTCTCTCTCTTTGTGTATGTGTGTGTGTGTGTGTGTGTGTGTGTGTGAGGATATGTCTATGTAGGCATACATGCCATGGGGTACATGTAACTATCAGGAACAGTTTTGTGAAATCAATTCTTTCTTCTCATCTTTATGAGCAGTTTGGATATCTAACTCAGGTCCCCAGGCTTGCATTGTAAGTGCCATTATCTACCGAGCCATTCTCTGGCCCAATTATTTCCTTTTAATCAAAAGGGAAACAAATTTCAAAATGATCATTTCTAATTTTAAACTGCTAAAACTTTGTCCTTAGTCAATTCACCTATTAAGCACCAAAAGATGTTTGACTACATAAACTTATTTGAAGCGAGAAACAGGAAGTGGATGTGTATGGAAGTTATTCTTAGACAAATATTATTTAAATTGTTTTTATAAATCAAAATTTACTTGTTTTATACCTCCTATTCTAGTAGACAAGTCGTCTCACTAAGTTAGTAGGATCTGAGAAACTTCTTTGACTTTCCAATGACATTTTACAGGTTATATGTAGGCAGTCCAGAGATGATCCAAAGATTCATTTTCCCCACAATTCATTCATCAAGCTCTTTAAGCTTGTTTTGGAAATTGTTTGATGCAACATGTCACAAACCAAGCAGTTCCAAACACAAAGAACAGAGGGTTGGTGTCCAAGATCCTTACATTATCTCCAGATAATGCTCCATCACTTATGTTTTGATAGTAGGGGACATATAGGACAATCCCATAAATGGCCTCTCGCTCAACAATCTTTCCACTTTCCCACCATGATTTAGATATTCTCTTCTCTCTTGGCAGTATTTGCCCCAGTCTCATTCATCTTCTTCACATCTGTGAATGACATTTGGAAAATCTTATTAAACCCCAGTCCCCACCCCCCGAAACACACACATCAAATGCAATTCATTGCCATTTTAAAAATTGATTCTGAATGTAGAAGAACAAGTAGCGTAATAAGTCTTAATTTTTCTGAAAGGTAGAAAATATGTTTTAATTCTTATACTACTTAATCAACAAAAAGAGAAAATCATGCATACTATACACTCTTATAAAATAATGTGGTTTATACAGTGGGAAGGTGCACATAAGAACCTTATTTCCATGCAATTGTTTCTATTCTAGGTTTTCATTCATAGCCAGACAACCACAGTTCTGTTATCAATTCATACATGTTGGTTTTAAATATTACTCACAGTCATAATAACAATCATTTAATACTGCTTATGTTGCTAGATAGTTGCTAAGATGTTAGGCTAATTAATGTAAGTTTTACATCTTTTGTTGATCCCAACACATTTCCTTAACGTGTGTGTGTGTGTGTGTGTGTGTGTGTGTGTGTGTGTGTTTATAAAGAGTAAAAAGAAATTACAGAGTTGGCTTTTCAGCCCCTAACACAGTATGTAAAGGTCATCACTCAGTATGAATTCACACACACACAAATCTCACTTGTCTTAAAACAACATAGTATTTTGCAACACAGTTGCATGCAGATGGTTGCATTGATCCATTATTTTACCACTGCAAGCAGCACAGCAATAAATATCTTTTGACATACATAGCTTAGACTTCTATCAGTGTCTCTAGGATGGAGTCACAGCCATAAAATGAAACGATAAAAGAGTAAATATATCTTTTAATTTCTCAGTCACTTTTTATGTGCTGTCCCTTTAATCCCACGTGGCTCTAATTTTATATAAAAAACATGGTGATCTTCCCTTTCTCTCTCTGACACTAGATAGTCTAATACATTTTTTTATTTAGCATATGAAAGATATAAATATATTTTATGTAATCACTAGTAAAAGGGAATGTTTCTATATTTTTATAATTTGTATTACTTTTCATTTGAGTTGAATTTTTCCTTAATTTGTTCAGTTGAGTGTGTATAGGGGATACAGAGAGGGACTGGGGACTAAACCCAGGGTCTCAGACAAGCTTAGCAAGTACTCTACACATGTGCCACATCCCAGTGCCTCTTTGCCTATTTTTGGAGATACCTGTTTTATAATGTTTTCTGAATTTTATGTTTTAGGTGAATCTGACACCACTTTCCCAATTTATAGAAGGATAAACTGGAATATAAAGAAATGTCATTTTCCAAGGGTCAGGTAATAGAACTATCACATGAACTCTGCTTGACTGTGAAACTAGGTACTTAACAGCAACTGCATTATTTTTACAGCATCCTTTGGGGGTATTTACCATCTTCACATAAAATCTATTTCCTGTAAGTTCTGTTTAAGAAAAATTATGTTTTAATTTTTTTAAACTTTTAAGTGTAGACATTTCTAGGTATATAAATATTCATTTTATTTTCCTTATGAACATTATGCTTATATTTATAGGGAACTGAAGCAAAAAGTCATTTCTTCATTAAAATTAACTGTTCTGTTAATAATCAAAACTCAAGGAACAATTATAAACTAAACATAAGGAGCCATAAATGTTTATTTTCTCCTTTCGCTGATAACAAAGTTGTCTTGGAAATGAGAATATCCCTTGAGTATGGCGTGTATATTGAAAGATAGTCCTTATCTTTATCCTAAAATATTCTTCAGGTGCTTATTCAAGAGACAAATTTGTACATATTATCTGTAAAAAACTGGAAATGTGTTAACCTGAAGAAGAGATACATGTTAGTTACAGGTTTCCTGTATTCATTTCAGCCAAACATATCTTGATCAAGGGGTAAAAGAGTTTGGTTGCACATCAACATCCTCTTTCTCAGACCTCATTTGATTGATAGGAACTGATTTATATCTTCCACTTTGGTGTGGATATCCTTTCATCTTTTGATTCTATGAAGCAATAGCTAATTTAAAGTTTAATATCTTCCTTTTGTTCCCACACACACAGCAGATGGCCCAGACAAAATCACCTCCTACAACCTAATTCCTTTGTGGCATTAATTATTCATCAGAAAGGAAGTTAGAAAATAGTATCTTTCAAATTCCTGGCTCACTTAATTGAATAGATTAAAGAAAATATCCTGTGGTTAGAAAAAATACATTAAAACACAAGAAATCATTAAAAAGTGAAACCTAGTGGCCACCCATTGAGGACACTTCTAACAATTGGATGGATTGGAAAGAAAATATAATGAATACAAAACAAATGAGGACATCCTTTGCTATAGGGCTCAGTTTCCACAGATGTTTACCCTTGGGTTCTGGAAGGACTGCCTAAGAAAGAAATTAAGAAATTGCTCTTCTTTTTCCTATCTCTACATGTCTCTAACTCCTTTAGGTATCTGATTGTGCTTGCTGGTCTGAGAATAATTCAGTACTGAGATCTTTTCCACTTTCAGTTTCCGTGGTTTTTTTTTTTGTGTTTGTGTGTGTGTGTGTGTGTGTGTGTGTGTGTGTGTGTGTGTGAGAGAGAGAGAGAGAGAGAGAGAGAGAGAGAGAGAGAGAGAGAGAGAAAGAGAGAGAGAGAGATGTTCTTGGGTATATTTACATGTGTATGCATGTACGCATGTGTGTTGGTGTGTATGGAGGCCATAAGTCAATATCAACACTCTTCCACTCTTCATTGCTATCTCTCCATCTTATGTTTTCTGGCAGACACTCACACTTAACTTGCAGCTCACCAGTTAGACCAGACTGCTTTACTAGCAATCTGCAAGGATGGAACCATCTCCACTCCTTGCATCCTCCCAGACCTTGCTCTGGGGTCAAAAGCATGCACTGTTGTGCCCAGTTATGATGCACATGCCAAGGATCCAAACTCTTCATGTTTATTCATGGAGCTCTTCACAGATCCAGCCATCTCCCCAACTCTAAATTGTGGTGTTTTTTGTTTTGTTTTGTTTTGTTTTGTTTTGTTTTGTGTGTGTGTGTGTGTGTGTGTGTGTGTGTGTGTGTGAGAGAGAGAGAGAGAGAGAGAGAGAGAATATCATCTTCATTGCTATCCACTTTGATTTCAGATACAGTTGAAAATGACCTGAAAATATTTTCTACCTCACATTTATCAAAAATGAATAATTAAGTACTAAGAGAATCCTATTTAAATTTAAATTTTCAAGTCAAACCTGCTTAAGAAAATTCCATCCCATAGTCTAAGAGGTAAACAAGATAGAAATTATTTCGTCCCATACAAAGTTAATCACAGCATTCCACATTCTCCTGATTCTTCTGACAACTACTGTTTATAATACAAGCAAGCTCTCAAAGTAATTGGTAAGATGAGTCCCTTTCTTTTTTTATTATAAGAAAACAAAATAAAGCACCATGTGAGAAGACACACACACACACACACACACACACAAAATAACAAGAACAAACCAAAAAAGCCCCACCAAATTGTAACCAAATAATTGCATACACACACACACAAAAAAAAAAACCTGTAGACTCTATAATATACTGGTCAACTACTCCTGAACATGAGGCCTCTCTTGGAGTGGTAGATATTCCCAGTTTTACTCCATTGAAGAAAACTGATTTTCCCTCTCCCCACAGGTATAAATGACAGCTCAGTTGTTATCCTTTACCCTAGTGACTAGATTTTTATCCATTCATTTTTAAAAATATAACAAAATAATATATGATAAAACAAAAACTATCACATTGGAGTTGGTCAAGATAAACCAACAGAAGGAAAAGAGCCAAAGATAAGGCATAAGAATCAGAAACCCACTCATTCGCACACTTAGGAATCCAATTAAAACACTAAACTGGAAGTCATGATATATACACAGAGGACCTGGTGCAGACCCATGCAGGCTCTGTGCACACTGCTTCAATCTCTGTGAGTTTATATGAGCTTTGCTCATGTCAATTCATAGGGTCTTATTTTCTTGGTTTCCTCCATTCCCTTGGCTCTTACATTCTTTCCACATCCTCTTCCTTGGGGTTCCCTGAGCTTTGAGGGGAAAGATTTAATGTAGTCATCTGTTTAGGGCTGAGTTTTCCAAGGTCTCTTGCTTTCTGTGTAATGTCTGGCTGTGGGTTCTGTATATTTGTTCCCATTTCCTGCAAGAGGAAGCTTCCTGATGAGGCTGAACAAGGAACTAACCAATGAGTATAGCAGAATACTGTTAGGAGTCATTTTATCATTACATATTTTTTCCTTTATTTTTTTAGACCAGTATTATTTGATTTTACCATAGGTTCCTGTGCTATCTAGTTTCAGGTTCTTGGTAACCCAAGCTATGTTGAGTATGGGTTCCATCCCGAAGAGAGGGCCTTAAGTCAAATTAGTTACTGGTTGATTACTTTCACAAGCTTTGTACCACCACTGCCCTAGCGTATCTTACAGGTAGTACACTATTGTAGTTAAAGAATCTGTGCCTGGCTTGGTGTTTATAGCACAGAGAGTACCTCCTTGTACCAGAGACACTGAAATGTAGAAGTGAAGGCTCTACAAAGGCACCCGATCAAGATCCCTATATTCAGTGAGTCATGCTACTGTTGTCTGCAGCAATACGATCTTGCTCTCAGTCTGTGGAGAGTAATCTACAGTCTTGGTGACAACCTGGGTTTTCTGGGGATTCTTGTGGGGCCCCTTTGGCCAACAGCTCAATTAGATGTAACATGATCTTGGGACTGCAAGCTTCATTTAGTGACAAGAGATGGTCAGCTGGGACTCTGCCTTCCCCACTATGTGGTGATTTCATTTAGATTGCCTTCATATATGTATATAGTTAGGAAGTTTCTACTGTATTAGGTTTCCACATTACCTCTCAAATGTCTCTCATTCTTAACTGTTTCTCCCTGTATTCCCTCTCTCTCTTCATATCCCTTCTCCATCAGATCTTTCCATTGCATCCCCCTATCCATATCTGTCTATTATACTTTCCGTTTCTAATGAGATCTCTATGTTCCCTCTTGTCTCTTAATCTATACTATATCTGTATCTACGTGTAGGGGTGGTTGTCTGTGTTTTACCCCTGAAGCGCTGGCCCTAGTAGGCAACAGGTAACTGCTTGGTACCTGTGTCGTACCCCCAACCCCCAGGGCCATGGCCGAGACGGGTACCCCTTAAGACCTGGGATGAGTAGGTGGTCACTTTCTCTTGGCTACCTTGTAGTCTTGGGTGCTGGTGTATTGGACCATGCCCCACCCCTCCTGGATCTCTCGACCAACTTCTTTATGCTTGTTGTGAGTTAACCCAGAATAAATCCCTTTGATTATCAAGTAGACTCCATGGAATTTCCTCATTATCTATGGATTATAGCTTTGTTTTCATTCATTCAATAACTTACATACACATATGAGAGAATATATGCTATTTTTGTTCTTCTGGATCTGGGATACTTCACTGAGGATGATTCTTTCTAGTTCCATCTATTTGCCTTCAAATTTCATCATACCATCTTTTTAGTGGCTGAGTAATACGCCACTATATAAATGTACCACACATTCTGTATCCACTCTTCTGTTGAAGAACATCTAGGTTTTTCCAATTTCTGGCTGTTACGTATACAGAAGCAACAAACACGGTTGAGCAAGTGCCTCTGTGGTAAGATGAAGCATTCTTTGGGTACATGCCCAAGAGTGGTAATATTTTGACCTTGAGCTAGACAGATTCCCACCTTTCTGAGGGACTGCCATACTGATTTCCATAGTGGCTTGGGGAGCCCATTTTCAGGTTCCTGTGGCTTTACCCAGCAGGTCTGCATAGAGAGGATGATTGGACCATGGGCCTGAGTGCAGGTGTCTGAGATGGCCTGCACTTGGCTGTGCTGGTGGGGAGGTCTTTTGCTCCACCCCTTGGTGTTTCTATAACTATCCTAGGGCAGAGACAGTCAGGGTCCATTGGAATAGGTTCCAGGCCCTCTCGAGGCTATTCTGTATTTTCTATCTGTTTATCTCCACAATCTAAATCCTTCCATCTAATATTTCCTGCTACTTGCACTCAAGAAAACACTGGGGAACTGTGGGGTTGGTGGGTAAACGTCCGCAGTGGCTTTTCCTACCCGCAGTGGATGAATTTCCCCCATATTCCACATCCTCGCCAGCATGAGCTGTAACTTGTTTTGTTGATCTTAGTCATTCTGACAGGTATAAGACAAAAATCTCAAAATAGTTTTGATTTGCATTTCCCTGATGGCTCAGAATGTTGAACATTTCTTTAAGTGTTTCTCAGCCATTTGAATTTCTTCTACTGAGAATTCCCTGTTTAGATCTGTTCCAATTTTTTAATTAAATTATTTGTTTTCTTGATACCTAGTTTCTTGAGTTCTTTATATATTTTGAATATTAGGGCTCTATCAGATGTGCAGTTAGTAAAAATATTTTCCCATCCTGCAGGCTGCAACTTTTTCCAAATGACTGTGTCTTTTGCTGTGCAGACACTTCTCAATTTCATGAGGTCTCATTTATTAATTAATAATTCATTTTAGTGCCTGTGCTAATGGTGTTCTATTCAGAAAATCTTTTCCTGCACCAATGTATTCAAAGCTATTTTCCACTTTCTCTTCTATCAGCTTCAGTGTATCTAGTTTTATGTTGAGGTCTTTGATCCATTTGGACTTGAGTTTTCTACAGGGTGATAAGTATGGGTTTATTTGCATTCTTCTAAATGCAGCCATCCAGTTTGATCACACTGTTTGTTGAAGGTGCTGTCTTTTTTCCTGTGTGTATTTCTGGCCTCTTTTGCAAAAATCCTGTGTCTATAGGTGTGTGGATTTATATCTGGGTTTTTAATTAGATTCCATTGACTAATATATCTATTTTTGTGTCAACACCTTGTTGTTTTTATTATGATAGCTCTGTAGTAAAACTTAAAACTTGGAATAGAGATACCTCCAGCAGTTCTTTTATTATTCAGGATGGTTTTAGCTATCCTGGGTATTTGTGTTTCAGTATGAAGCTGCAAATTGTCCTTTTGAGATCTGTTAAGAATTGTGTTTTAATTTTGATGTGGATTACATTGAATCTGTATATTACTTTTGATAGGATGACCATTTTTACTATGTTAGGTTTGCTTAGCTCTTTATTTGGGTGTCTTTTGGTTTTTTTCATAAATCTAATGTTTTTATTTCTGTTTAGTGTATTTTGTCACCTTGCTTTGTTTTTCCACACTGTCTACCTTCCCCCTGAAGATAGGCACCTAGTGTTCTCTTACAGATTTATAAAGACACAGGCAATTTCTAGGTGCATCTAATCTACAATTTTCCCTCTGTGCAATTTTGTTTTTAGTCTATAGGCACATTAATATTTCAAATGTTTAGTAAAGCAAGTTATAATTTCATGGCTTAAATTTTACTTATGACAATATCTGACTTGATTGGAAGGTCATGCATTTAGATTAACGTAATTACATATTAAATTTTACATTTAGGACTTTGCTATTTGTTTTCTTTTTGTCCTTCCTGCTCTGATATCATTTACCTCTTTACTGATTCATTTGATGTGTTGTTCTATATGTGTAACAATCACATTGTATTTCTATTTTTAGATCATTGATGTGCTTCAGTTGTGTTTGTTAACAGCTGTCATAGCTTTCAGAGTTTGCCTGCAGATGAAATAGACGCCTGGATTTTAGGAAACTTCACTGTGCTGTTTCTACTTTCCCTGCATTTTTGTACCATTGTGTTTATACATGCTGTCTTTTACCAAAGACACATATTTAACATGCTTAGCACCATTCATTTCTCTCTCTAGATACAAATTGTTGCACAGCTTCATATTCCAACCCTCTAAGGGCCCTCTTACCATTCCTTAGATCATAGTCTGCTAAAATGGTTCTTCCAGTTTATTTGCTGAAATTTTAAGCAATCATATCTTGACTACTTTTATTTTGAAAGATATTAGTACACCATAGGAAATTCTAGTCATGTGCATGTAGGTATATAGGTGCATAAAATATATGAATATTTAAACAAATATATGCATGCATATTTATGGTGCTGTTCCATTTTCTACTATCTCACATATTTTTATGACCAGATTTCACTACCCTAAGTTTATTCTTCTTTCCATAACCTACCAGTTTGTACTCTTCCTACTTATAAAAATATATGGTATTCAATCCTTATCTTATTCAGTTCCTTTACTCAGTCCATTA